>JAPYYQ010000384.1:0-78085 GCA_030522585.1 Anagyrus pseudococci
TATATATATATATATATAGTTTCTTTGCTTACCGTTCGGTATTAGACTTCGGGAAAAATCAAGGACGTACTGAAGGAATATATAACTCGAGCGCAAGAGCTATAAATGCGGGCTCGTCGTTTGCATCGTCGCCGACAGTGCAATTGTTAAATGGGGTTTCTCTCTCGTCCCTGCTTTTCCGCTCTTAGCCTCCTCCTGTCGCACACATATGTATGTATAGTTATATATATATACATACTCTCTCTCACTCGCTCTCTCGCACTCTGTCTCTCGTTTTCACACTTGTTTTTATTAATCGATAAGCTAAGATACGACGGTGTCCCCTTGCGAGCCCGTGTCACGTATTACATACCTATACATATACATACAATTTATTTTCCTTTGCGAGTGTGCTATGATGATATATCTACAATAATATTTTCTCCGCGCCCAAATCAATGCGCAGCTGTTTTTTTTAATTTTATTCATACTCGTGTATTTTTCTTCAATGTATCATTGTTATTATTATTATTATTATTTTTATTAATATTATTATTATAATTGTTATTTGTGTTGATTTTCTTTAAAGCTTATTTATTTTCTTCTCAAACTTTCCCACGTTTTTTTTACTACGTTGTTTTATTTTATAATAATCGGTACCACACATATTGTTTGTAATTTAGTTGAAATTTCTTTTTCGCTTACTTTTAAAATTGGAATTTTTTAAATTATTTAAACATCCTGCTCTCATCTGTTTCGAACTCTGTCGATATAGTAATTGTTCACTATAATCCTGTAGCCTTTATTATTTACATGTAGAACGTTCTTCTTGTTGTCTTTTTTTTAAATTATTTTTATTATTTATTGCTAGTTTACAAAGATTTGAAATCATCGTGACTAGCCTTGTCGAGCTTTTTATTTATGAGGTACTTTCTTTCGAATGGAAAACGAAATTCTACTATATAGTATCATACTGTGGATTAGAAAGTGTTTATCGAACGAAGTATTAAAAATATTTTATAATCGTTGACATGGTTCATTTGAATTGCAGTGTATTCTTTACATAATACGTAGCCCACATACTTTCAGTACGTAGATTTGACTATTTTTTAAAAATTATAAATCTATGAAAACACAACGTTTCAACATTATAACATTAATTTTATACGATTGCAATTTTCTACGAGAAAACGTTCGAAATTAAATTTATTTTGGTAATTTGTTTTTAACACTCACAAGATTTTGTTCGTTTAAATATTCGAAAAAATTTGTCGTAATTATTGAATTTCATCGACGCGTAAATCGCAACAGACCTGAGATGTCAAAGTTTTAATATACTTTCAATTCAATTCTTATAAATATATTAACAAAATTATATATAATAGTATTACATAGAATAATATGTATATATATATATATATATATATATATATATACTCTTTTTTTTCATTTTCATGCTAACATTTTGAAATAACGAAAGTTCAATTATTTGTTTATTTTATTTTTCTTTTCTTTGTTTTTGTAAACATTGTACGTAAAGATTTGTACTCTATTTACATTCAGAAACACTACATAGACGCACCTCAGAGGATATCCGAATACAAAATTATCACAGTTTTTCCACGGCTCACGTAAAAGGTAACACAAACGAAGAAGATCGTAACGAATACATGTATATACTTTAATCAAATGGATAAGATCATTAATTACGACGAGTAAACGGAGCAGCGAAAGAAACGCCGTAAATCTGCCTTTCTTGCGCAAAAAATAACGAAGGGGAAAAAAAAACATTTACACCAACCAGAGGTGGAGAAAAATCTCGTCGACAAAGCTAATCGCGATAATGGAAGAGTGAGAGTTAGATTAAGCCATTGTCGATGGGTGGGTTATTGGGGGATACGTACTTTTAATTCCTAATAATTCACACTTTTGCGCCTCTACGATTCCCACGCGCACACACACACGCACACCCTCACACCTTGTTTTGCACATTACAGTTAGGCCGTGCATATTTATTTCTCACTCGCGTCAGCATACGCTACATATACGTTTCTCCCACCCTCGAGAAATAATCTATTACACACACACACACACATATACCTTTTGACGGAAAAAAAGTGCCTGTGATAACTTTGCCCGCACGCGCGCGTTTGTCTACGTAGAAAAATAAACTATTATCGGCGACCGTATTATAGAACTGTCAATTGTGTTATATAGCCCGATTTTTCGATTTCATTTTCTACGATAACGATTCAGCCCCTTTTCCGACTGCGCCGCCGTATTACCCTCCCTCCCTCGAACAATACCGCATATACGCTCAATTTCAAAGATCAAAACGTTCGATCATCCATGAAAACGAAAGCTCCCTGCGTCTCGCTTAATAACGCAAAAACAACGTCGACAAGGGTATATAAACGGTATTGTTCGCTGGAGGCTCCTTTGCTTCTCGTAGTCGGGCAGCGTGTCCCCCTCCCCCCGCAATTTCCCCCTTCGCGTTAAAAGGCCTTTTGTAAATTCAAGAAACGCCGAGTAGGCGCAGCTTTCGATCCTTTTGTGCGTCGGCCTGTACGTGTTACGCCTTTGTGCGCGCCTTTCTTACCCCTCTCCTCTCCCCCCCCCCCCTACGCCGCACTTAAGCGCTAAAAGTGATTAGTTTATCTAGTCCCTTTTCGACTTTCTCCATAACGAAGCTATACCCTATATACCCTCCCCAGGCCCCCCCGCCCCCGAAATTCTCCTATCTATTGTTTCTCGAAGTTCATTCGTTCGCTCTCTTTGTTCCCTTGGTTTTTATTATCATATATATATATGCACGCGGTGTCGGTTGGCGACCGCGGCTTCTTCTCCGCTATTGTGCGCGGCCCAAGCACAGCTCGTCCGTTTTAAGTCTCGCCCCCACACCGCGTCCGAGCTTTTTTTCTTCTTTTTATTTTTTATTTCTTCCGGTTCGCACTTCGAATTTTGGTCTCCTTTGTTTTTTGTTAGTCTTTGCGCCCTTGTGTGCCTAAGCTTTCTCACTGTCTATATACGATTTTCGAGCTTCTTTTTTTAAAATCTCGGCTTTGGCTCGTTACGACTTTGTTCTCGTGATTTGACTGGTAAATTAATGAAATCGTGGAAATTTATTATTTTCATCGAAGACTCATTTTTTTCGTTCGTTTTGCACTTTCGTGGGATCCAATTGGATTGTTTGAGTATAAAAAAACCGTTACAAATAATCTCTACTTAAGAACGTTAGAATACTTATTTGTTTTGTCTTTTTCTTTTCTTCAAAATATATATACACGTATATGTGTTCATTTGTATGTATATATAATCATTGTGCTTCATAAACGCTATACGACTAGATTATCCAGGCTTTAAATTCCCTTTAATTAAATGATAAATTTTCTTTTGAAATATATAGATTGTACGTTCCGTTCCTTCGATAATTCGCTTTTCCCTTTCCTGAAAATATACATTCCTCGCTAAATACGCACACACCTAGTTACCGAAGCTCGATTTTTTTTCTCGATGCTACGAAAAAATAAAAATGCCACTTTTGCTACATCACATGAAAAATAAGAATAACTAAACGATCGGCATCAACTCGATAAACAAACGCTAAATCAAAACGAAATAAACATAAGCCAAGCCATTAACCGTCGAGCTGCAGAGTCGTCAGGCAAAGGTCCCCTACCCTCGTCCTAGTGGATCTCGCTATCCGCACGCAACTTTAACTCCGACCTCGTTCGTCCAGTGCGCCTTTACAATCTGTGAGTAGAAAGAGAGACATACAGAAGTATAGCTCTCTGCTCGGCTCGCACTTAACCTTAATTCTCGTCGCGCTTTCCCGCTGCGATTTTTCATTAGCGCCCTGCCGCCGCGACCGCGATCAATCTTCATTTCTCCCCCCTCGGGTAATTCGAGACTACACGCCGCCGGCTGCAATTTGCCTCTCGGCAATTAACGGCAGCAGCAGCGGGACCAGCGATGAAACCCGTATACAGCCTGGGCCTTGTCTATCTCCCGGTTGGAGAATGTCGCCTCGAAGCCTTTGTTTCGGGTAAGTTTTGTTTTTTTGGTACGTTGATTCTCGCTTTGTGATTCAAGGGTAAGGACGTACTACCTGCGAAAAGTCTCGCGTGTGCCGCACACTGCGCTAAATTCGATGCCTCGCGCGGATTCGTCATTGTTTTATTTTATTTTACTTTCAAATTAGCTCGAACCTCCACCCGTCAATTTTTAATCGAAGTTAGCGTTTGCAAGGATTTGGTGTAGCCTTTAAAAAAAAATCTCCGGCCCAATCGCCGTCAGCCTTCTAACACGCATCGCACACAAACACACACACGCGCACAAGGTACTATTCGCGTTCCGTTACACAGCGACCCAAGTTATCACAGACGTTGGAAAATACGTCGTGTGTGACCTTCACTCGTCGGCTCTCTACTTCGTCGCCCCCGAGTCCGAGATTAATGAATTCAATTTAATTAAGTTTAATAATTTATTTACTTCGAGAAAAAATTTTGTTCATTAGAGCATTGCGGCTGACCCTTTTAACTCGAGCCTCGGACGAGGGAGCGAGCTTTAATTCTCAAAGTGAACACAGTGATCGACAGCAAGACTTTGGGCCGCGGAATGTGAGTGTTTTATTTATTTTGTTGTCCACTTTACAGACGTTAATTCGTAATTTGTCGATTTATCCACGGTTATATATCTACGTTTACACTGGTTTCCTCGGTACTTTATTTTTTGTTCAAAGAAAGTTTTTGGGATTTTAGCGAATCCGACGATAATGAACGAAGTGACGTTGATTTTCAAACTGCTCTCATTTTTTGTTGCATATAATTACACTGACAAACGCTAAACGCTAAGATTCGACTGTTTTATGTACAAGATTCAATGACGTAGTTCTTTAAAAATAGATATAGATTATCTGTTTGTATAGGTAGTTTTCTTATATTTTTTTTTTGTTTTAGTCACACGCACTTTAAATATTTCGAAAGACATTAGATAGGCGACGTTCGCGAGTCGTTGTACAAACTCAAAATTTGATATCGGAACGAATTTTCTTCTACGACTTCAATCAATTACGATATTCGAGTCTACCCGCTACGTGTTCTAGATTCATTGGATGAAAAATTGTAAGAAAATTGTTTGTCTCGTTTTTCCTTGTTTTGACTATCATACAAAATAATTCCGTCAAATCAATCTCTGCGTCTCTACAATTTTTCACCTCGTTAAACGCATCGTCTTAAACAAATAAAGAACAAGAAACGAAATAAAAAAAGAAAGAAGAAAATTTTCCGCAGCCCAAATATTAAAGTAGCATATCCATATCGGAATCTCCTCTAAAACACTCGTATGCATACATACATACTCCTCGCGCGCTCGTCGTGTATTACGTATACGTATACAACAGCTATATATTGCGTCGAGACAAAATCCTCATGTCGCAAGAGGCGCCTATAGCCCAAGAAGTGTGTGTTGTCAAGCTCCAACCAAGCGCATCTCCGCGCACCGGTGGCATCTCTCTTTCCTCAATTATTCTCTCTCGACTTACAATGGCGCGTCGAAAAGAGAGAGAGAGAGAAAGAGAGAAAGTCCGCGGTAGATAAGGAGCTACTCAGAGACGGGCGGGGAGGTCAGGGGCTGCTCCACGGCCGTTTCGACAAAGCAACTGGAGAGGGCCGGCTCCATTGTCTTAGGCGCACTCTTTGTGTATCTCTCCCTCTCTGTACCCTCGGCAGGATCCGGCAGTTTTCGCACATACAAACAGACATGCGCGTGCGCTCATATCTCGGCCGTTATTTTTAGCGGACGACACCTGCCGATCGAAGAAAGACAGAGAAAGCGAGCAGAGAGCGCAGCTCGTCTCGCGGCTTCTTCCTCGAGACTTTAATCGGCCCTGTCCCTGGGCTCTGTCTCTCTCGTAATTTGCCTCTTCTCCCTTTTTGGAGTTCCCGGAGGCTTCTTTACTGGTAGATGATCGGATGGGCAGGTACGACGGGCAGGTCGCTGTCGAGATGCAGCATCTCGCCGTCCTTGGTTATGAGGTAGTGCGTGAGCAGCTGGCCCTTGCCCTTCACGAACACCATGCCCCTCTGCTCGAAGCCGTAGCCGAACGGCTCGAGGATCTTGCGCGTCTCGTCCGTCACCTGTATACAACGAAGACGCTCGTAGAATCGGCTCAGATGATAAGAGGAGGTTTACAAATAAGGGAGGGGGCCGTACCTGTAGACAGCCGACCTTGCCGGTGCTCTCCATGCGCGAGGCGACGTTGACCGTGTTGCCCCAGATGTCGTAGTGGGGCTTGCGGGCGCCGATGACCCCGGCGGTAACCGGGCCTTGATTGATCCCCATCTTGAGGACGAAGTGGTTGAAGCTCTCTTTGTTGATCTCCGACAGGGTCTTCTTGAGGTCGAGGGCGAACTCGACGAGGCGCGATAGGTGCTGCCATTGCGGCACGTTCTCGTTCTCCGAGTCGGTGATCCCCGAGGCCGCCATGTACGTCGAGCCGATCGTCTTGATCTTTATTATGTCCTTGTACTTTTCCTCGTTCAAAATCTAAAAAGACGATCGATCGAGGATTGATATTTAAGCTGCGGAGCACACAACGTCCCTCTCTCTCTCTCTCTCTACTCACGGCGTCAAAGTCCGAGATGACCTCGTTGAGAAACCTGAGGCACTCGAGGCCCTGATTGTTGATGGTCTCCTCGCTGTAGAAGTCCGTGTAATTCGGCATGCTGGCGAAGAGCACGCCGACCTCGGCGTAGCTCTGGCTGTAGAGGTCGTCGTGGTGGCGCGTGTTCGACAGGAAGTAGGCGGCCACGTGCGGCGGCAGGATGTTGTAGATCAGCACGCCGTTGCGGCGCTTTATGTCCGCCGCCCGCTCGCGCTGCGCCTCGACCTCCCGGCCACGCAGAAACAGGATGCGCCGAGCTTTTTCCATCTGGAGACATGGGAATTTACGCGTGTCGTAAGAATCGAGTGTAAGCGTGGAAAATTCGCTTTTGCTGGAGTCAGGCTGTTCCTGCACAGGTGGGGTAAGTTTTGGCGCGCGACCTAATTTCCCGCGGCGTCGTTAAGCAGCTTGAAACGTTATCCATTTTACGCGCTATATCTTTGAGGTAATCTAATGCTAAATTATTTTCGGAATTCAAGAAGACGAGAGAGAGAAAACGAGAGCCCCCTCACCTAAATGAAAATCTCTCTCTCTTAGCTTGTGTATATATATTCGAAGATTTCGGCGAAATTAGGTCAAGTCGCGAGTTTCGTTGTTAAATTATTAAATTTCACATCGGAAGCCTACCGTTATTTTTTTTTCAAAATTCATGCCCGTGTCCGGCCTGTCTGTCGTTCAAAATTCGCACGCCGATAAATATCGAAACAGCCGTGAGCTAATTATAATAATGAAAACCGACAGTTCTCATTAAAGCCCCGCTTCCTCGTCTCGAGAGGGAAAAGGGGGTGGAGAGGTATTAATCATTTATAGCAAGCGAAACGAGAGAAACTGTTTAGCGTGTAATTCGTTCAACAGGCTCTCCCTCTCGCTAACTAATTTGCAGCTGGCGCGGCCCGGAGGCATATTTTAAATGCATCCTGAATTTCGAACGTTGGCCCACGGTATAATCCTCTCTCTCTCCCTCTCGTCCCTAGCATCTTTCGCGTTTTAACTCCAGCCGAGTTTTTCGGCCTCGCGGCACGTATCTCCCGGCTGCAGGCGCGTATAAGAGAGACCCATCCTCCCTCTACCCCTCGCAAATGACTCGCTGCAACAAAAGCCCGAGGCGAGAAACTGGGCTGAGAGTTAGCAGGGGCGAGGGGGCTGGAATAGGGATGAGGCGAGAGTCGCGTGGCCGTTTGTCCGTTAAATTGATCAGGAGGCAATCTCGGGGCCGTGCACGCGCGCCCCCGCTTTCTCTCTCTCTCTCTCTCTCTCTCTCTCTCTCTCTCTCTCTCTCAACGAATTTGTCAGTACACGGCGGAATTGGGTCGATGGAAAAGCCTAGCCTGTTTATTTCTTTGCTTCGATTGCTCGTCTATCCTACACCTGTGTTTACGTTTTTTTTCCTTCCTTTTTTTTCCGGCCTTCCTTTTTCGTTGACGGTATTCTTTGCGCCTCGGCTCGGCAAGGCTGAGTTAATTGATAAGAAAGGATGGTAAAGGTGACGAGGAGCGTTAATGAGCAGCCGACTTTTAATTATCTCCCGCGCGAATTTCGCTGGGCCTTTGAATATGACCCCCCTACTCCTCCGATGTTGGAGTTTTCGCTTTGAGGAGGAAGAGGTTACTTTTATTGGAAACGTCACGGTTTTAATTATCGCGCGAGAGACTAAACGTTAGTCCTCTCCCGAGCGAGCGTCGAATTTTCCTTTTTTTTTTATCAAACATCAGGTGCAATTGTTTGCGTTAACGAACGCTCGTAATGACTCGCGAAAGGGAATAATGTTCGAGAGAAAATGTTCTAATGGTTCAATATTGAGCAAGGAATTGTCGTCGTTATTTCAACGTGGAATGAAAAAAAAATCTCCACGGTCTTGCTAAAGTCGGCACGTTTCTACTTGACACTAATAATACACTTTTGGGTTTTTTAAATTTTTTTTAGAGCAAGGGAGACGAGAGAAATACTTTTTTTCTGTTGGTACTACGCTGTTATTCGAAAAATTAATTTTACGTTTAGAATTTGAACGGTTTGTTGATCGGTATTGGCTTTATTTTAAAAATTTATAGCCGTCAATTAATCGTAATAAGTGATATTCTATTAAAACGCTTTACTAATTCACGTAACCGACATAACGTTAGCGTCTAGACTGGTATTACGAATGGAATTTTTAATAACTCATCAAGCATTGATCGAATGCTAATGCTCTTTTTTAAAATTAAAAAACCCATTAAAAGATTTAGAATTGCGCGAACGCCACGCGCGGTCTAGCCACACTCGGGCTTTGTCTACTTATCCCTCTGGAAACCCGTCTCCTTCATTAAAGAATTAACATAGCCCCCTAGAATCGACTGCCACGCAGATTACATAAGGAATAAATGAAAACTCACGTATCGAGCGACGAGTACGAGTACGGAGACGATGGTGATCTGGGTGGCGCAGAGCGAGTACTTGAGCGGAAAGGCCTTGGTGTCGGGCGACTTGGTAGCGAACTCCTCCCGGTTGAGACTGGGCCCGAGGTAGACGACGTTTATGAGGCACTGAGCTCCAGCTAGTGCGTACATCAGGAGAGCCTTGCCCCAGTAGCAGATGTAGGTCGGCATGGAGATGACGATGAGGGCGAGCACGCCGATGTAGGAGTAGTAGGAGGGGTAGGGGCAGCGGGGCGAGTAGCGGGCGGTCGCGTTGCTGCGCGCCTGGGGCGGATCGAGGTTGTCGATGATCCCGCAGTTCGCCATGTCCAGGAGAATGAAGATCCCGAGGGAGAAGATCATGAGGAGGGCGAGGGTGCGCCTCAGCCAGCCGGCCTGGACCGAGCGGCCGAGGCAGGTCGCCCCGGCGAGGAGGACGGCGAAGAGGCTGACGACGACGGCGCCGCCCCAGGTGAACGGGCCCCACGGCTGGAACTGGTAGAGCGGCGAGACGCAGAGGAGGACGAGCGGACCGCCGAGCAGGGAGAGCGGCGAGAACGCCTCCTCGGCGCCGTGGAAGCCCTTCTCCAGGCTCGGGTCGTTGAACGTCAGCGTCAGACCGGAGGCGTGACCCTCGAGCTCGGCGCCGCTGCCAACTGCACGGGGGACATAGGCGATCGGTTAAGGATACGAAGATAGAGCCAGTGGTAAGCAGTGTGTGTGTGTGTGTACCTCGGCTGTCGAGCTCCTTGCGCAGTCGCTGGCGAAAGTCCTCCGAGTCCTCCTTCGTCTGGGCGATGCTCGTCGGGGCGGGCTTCTGCGAGTACTCGGCGTCGTTCAGCGAGGCGAGGCTCTTGGTTTTCGCCGGGAGAAACGGCTTGACCGCCCGCACGATGAAGTACGTCGTGATGCCGGCCTTCTGCAGCAGCTCCTCCCTCTCCTCGCCGTAAGCCCGCTCCACCTCGAACTCGCCGTTCAGGAACTTTAGCGTCACGTTCGAGATGTGTACTCGCCTGAAAGGTGCATATATTTTTGTTGATCTCTGGCTAAGCATTCGTATAAAGCTGTCCCGGGGCTAAGTGGCAAACGGTCAAACTCGCATTAATCCACGCCAATATTTCTTTTCTCCCCTTTCCCCAAACGTTTATTCGTCATCGAGCGCAATCCAACTGCGATGAGAGAACGAGTTCACGCTCTCTTTCTCTCTTCCGATTACGATATCGCCGCGAAACGATAGAGACAACTCCGGGGCTGTAGCTAAGCGTACGCCGAACTACGCCGATAAATAAACGCTCATGGCTTGGTATTAAGGAGCTCCCGAAATTACACCGAGAGGCTTTGGGGGAGGGTGTCTGGAAGTTTTTGCCTCGGTCCATAGTCGTCAGGCCAGCACTCGACCAGCTGCTACTCTCTCTCTCTCTCCTTCTCGGGTGTAAATCAAGCTAGCCCGGGCCTGCGACTGAGCGCCGACCATCCAGTGCCTTCCCCTCCTCGCCCCCCTTTTTCCTTTCTTTCCTCCTGAAGATGGCACCGCGGCCATTTAAAGCAAGAACGAGGACGCCACCAGCCATTCGAGCAGCTCGGCAATCTCTCTCTTCCCTTTCCCGTTCCCGCACGCGATTTTTATGGCCGCGCTAGTTTCCCCGACGAGAGAGAGAGAGACGCGTCTGATAATCCTTTAACACATTTTTATTTTTCCTCCGCTGCCAGTATAGTTTTAACGTTTATTTGTTTTGTTTTGTTTCTCTCGCGTTATCTACTTCGCCCCCGCCGTCGGGCTGATTTTCTTTATTCGCTCTAAGCGTAGGCGGGTAGCGCGGCCCCCGCCTGACTTTTATCGGCGAAGACGTTCTAAGTGCAATTACCCCCGCTTTACAGGCCGAATGCGTCGCTTAAACGAGACCTAAAGTACCGGGTAATTCAACTTTTATTTTGACTTTGAATGGACTGCGCACTTTACCCTCCTCTGTCACCCCCTTCCCCTTTACTCTATACACTGTGTCCTTCCGTTTACCTTAAATTAGAAAAATGTCTGGTTGCATGTAGAAATACGCGCGCTACTTCAGAGAATTGCCTTCTTTTATTCCGGGTTCGCCTCTCTTTTCTAGATTTCAATTGGACGCGACCGCGACGTTGCGAGCTCTTTTTCTGCGTAAAGAGCCTTGATAAGCGTTTATTGAGGCGTCCGTATTATTAGTGTAAAGTTTCAACGTTGACGTTTGAAAAAAAAACCAGAGATAAAAAGTATGACGCGTATTAATTTGTTTTTTTTTTCGTGTACAGAAATGAAAATCGCAATTGAATGGACCTATTGAAAACCTTTGTGTTTACACCGGAAAATACAGCGAGCAATGAGCGCAACCCCAATCATGGGAATAAAAAAAAAATATGGAATTACAGACAGGTCGAAACGAGCATTCACAGGGCAGGGAGCTTTATCAAAGCTCGAGCGATTGGTAACAAAGAAAGCCACGTCGATCAATAAAGCCCACGAAATAAGCAGCGGACGATGAATACGTCCGCGGGAGCTTTAATCAGAATTTATCAAAGTCCCTCGTCGATTCACCGAGGCGCAACGAAATAAATCACGTGGCCTACGAGAGCAACGGAAAATCGTGCCTTTTTACACTTTTCGGGGGTGAATAAAAAAACAATAATAGAGAATTCGTAAGCCTGCTGCAGCGTCGAATATCGGCTAATCGCACGCGAGAAAGCGAGAATGAGGCGTCGCGTGCCAGTGCTGGATACAGTCTAGCCGCAGCGGCCCACTTGACTGCTAGCTAGCTCTCTCTCTCTTTCTCTTTCTCTGCCTTATCTCTCTCGGCGCTTGGCCACTTCCGGCAACCTCTCCCTCCCGATTTAACGTCTGCCTAGCTCGCGACGACACGTACAGCACTCTGCAAGTTTTTTTTTTTTAAAAAAGCTCGCTTTTCTTTTATTTCTCCTTCCGGCCGCCGCTGAATGCAGCGAGATCCAAAACGAGCTGGACTTTTACGCTGATTGGCATGGAGGATCGTTCGCTCTCTCTCTCTCTGGTCGTCTGGAAAATTGGCTTCTTTACGGCCGGAGATTACGATGTGCGGCTGATCGATTGGCGATTTTATGCTCTTAAAATATGAGCCGCGCGCCCGCGCTGTTTGGAAAATGTACGTCAGCCGTAGAAAGAGAGAAAGATTTACTTTCTGTTGATCCAACCGGGGGGAGGGGGGGAATCCGAAGAGCGATTATCGATCCGTTTGCCACATGACGTTAAGCGCATCATCGCCGAAAGCTCGATTCATCATTATAAAAGCCCCCATACACAACGCTGGCGGATTTCCTTGTTTTCTTCCTCGCCACATCGTTCTTATTTAGCTTGAATTACCTTTCAAACTAGATCCTCCCAAAGCACATCACACATGTATACTCCCCCCTAAAACTTCCTATTTTTCCGATTACTCCTCCCCTTCCCCCACCCTAAACAAGCCGAGTATAGGTCAGGCAAACTCCCTCAAGACTCGAAAAGCCTCGGCGGACAGCAGCGCAATATCGGCAAAGCCTGTGTCGCGACAGAAGAGAGATGGGGGGGGCGGCATAACAGAACAAGCTTGCACTTACCCAGCCAGTCCGCTGCTCTCCATCTTGTTGGCGAGCTCGACGTCCTTGCTGTAGACGTCGAACTGCCACTGGCGCTGGCCGAGGACCCCGGCGAGTATAGCTCCCGTGTGTATGCCGACGCGCATGTTGACCGGGCTGTTGGTCTTCTGCTGGACATACTTGATTGCCTCGACCATCGAGAGGCCCATGTGAATGCAGAGGACCGCGTGGTCCGGCCGCTCCTGCGGCGCTCCGCTTATGCAGTAGTAACAGTCGCCGAGGATCTTGATGCGCAGCTGCTCGTACCTGCAATATGTGCGTTTCAGTTTGAATTAGAAATATATGTACGATCGATCACTTTTTCGCCTCCCAAAAAAAGTCAAGAAATCAAGAAACAAGCGATTTCCGAAAATAGCGGCAATTGCGATAGGCCGGCGTTTGGCATTGGCCGTCGGCATTTCCCGCCAGGGACGAAGCCCCGAGCCGAGAGAGAGAGACTGTCGAGAATAAACAGGCTCGCGGACTCTAAAAATAATCGTCCGATTGATTAACGCCACCTGCCCCGCACCGCCGCGGTCCTGGGGGCCGCGAGAAAGAGAGAGAGGGAGTGTGCCATTCAGCCTAGCCAGCGCGCCCATTGAGAAAAGAGCTTTAGCTCGCAGGGCCGGCTCATCGATCCCTCTAGCATCCTCTTACCTCCTCCTCCCCCCCTTTACCTATCGCTCTCGTGCGTCACCGAGGCATTGGATCGCAAATATAAGCGCGAGAGTGAGAGAATACGTCGCGGAAAGGTTCGCGAGGACGCGTGGAGTTTGCCGCTCTGTAGGGGCTTAAGGAAAATAACCCGATCGAGAGCCCCTATACTGCTCCGGTGGAAACGTCGCCGTGTGAATGTACAAACGGTTATCTAGGTCTTTCTGATCGCTCGTCTCGTCTTTTTTTTGGGGGCTTTAAGGTAATGAAGTAGTTTTTTATGCTCTATTACGCGTACGTGTGTGTTTGTTTACGTTCGATGCGTTCAGCGGTCGCACCACGAGCTAATTAAACTTTTTCCCTCGCACACGGTTTTCGCGAATCGATGGACTCCTCCAAAAAAAGACGAAAAAAGAAACTTATTCGGATCTCAACACCGAGGTTGAAAGAAAAGGTACGAAGCTTTCGGCATAGCGGCTGCAAGCCATTACAAGATAAAGCTCGTCGGGCTACTCCCGATATCCATTGGACCGTGAGAGAAAGCTTCGGGAGAAAATGGAAAAACGAAGGAGAATCGAAAGGGACAAAAAAGAAAGCACGAAATACGAACGAATGACTGGGTTACAGGGTACGGTATAGGGGAAAAAAAAGAAAAACATAATTCACGAACTAAACAGTGTGTCGTATGTAGCTTCGGGTGCTTTTTCCGGCCCTCGTCGCCACCTCCGGGGGGAGCTCCATTATTCAAGACGGAATTTCTCAGCCCCCGGGAGAGAGAGAGAGAACGAAGCGTCGATCTCTTTATCTCGTTCTATCGAGCTGTTCGATACAGCGAACCTTGGGCGCGAGAAAGAGGGATTTTTTACATTAAGAAGTTAAAGCGTGTCTCATGAGCTTGCGGCTAAGTAGCTACGGAGGCAGTGTTGTCGAAGCCAAGGGCGAGCGGGGTGAGGGCACGTGTCTACCCTGGTTCCTCGATTTCTCGATGCCGCCCACTCTCTCTCTCTCTCTCTCTCTTTCTCTCTATATATATATATATATACGAATTCAAGCGAAACTGGTTGACCTCGTTTCTGTAAGGGAGGGTTCAAGAGAGAGAGAGAGAGAGCTTTTTAGGGTATATAGGGGAGGCGTGACGAGGAAAGCGTCGACGAAGGGACTTTTGATTCTTTCCAAAGTGCCTACCGATGCTTGGGCGCCAGCTCTCGGGGCATTAGGAGATTATTAATTTTCTGTTTTTACGCTGTACTTGCGAGCTATCAAAGAGGCTCTTTCTCCCTCTCCCTCCATCCCCGTCGGCGTGCACCGAGCGCGGTTAGGGGTTACGGGATTTACTTTAATGCGTCTTGATAAAGTTTCCTCGGCGAGGCTGGCGCAAACTTTTGTACAAAGCTCCCTCTCCCTCTCGCTTTCTGTTTGTTCTCGCATTCATAATGAGAAAGTTGCTGGTGCTCTCTCTCTCTCGCTCTCTCTCTCTCTCTCTCTCTCTCTCTCTCTCTCTTGCTGGGAAACAGGGGAGCATTATTAAAATAACATTGTATCGGGGCATAAAAGGGAGAAACTTTGATATTCAGATACATGAATGAATGATTATTATTCGGACGAGAGTTTTGCCGCTTGGCGAATTAACAATAGGGGTTTAATTAAAAAAAGAGAGAGAGAGAGAGAGAGAAACATGCTGGGATATTAGGAACCAAGTAAATGTTCGATCTTCGTTATTTTTTTTCCTTCGCCTTTCAGAGGAATTTTTCTCAAAAGAACGTAAACACTCTGCATACTCGCGCGTATATGGTGTCGCTCGGGGGAAAACATTTTCCAGCGGCTATACATCAATCTCGAGGGAAAAAGAAAGTTCGAGTTGAATGAATTCTGACGCGGGGAATAAGAAAAGCTCTCGTTCCTTTTTTTCTTTTTCCCTCCGTTTTTTTTATTTATTGTCACTTTAAAAAAAAATAAGTAGATAACGCTCGACGCGTGAGTCGACGGTAACGTTCCCGGGACAATTTTTCTTCGGGCCTCCTCGAAACATTCTCGCGAAATCAAAGTCATCATTTATCAAGCCTCCTGCACCGACAAAAAAATATACACTTTCCCCAATCTTTCCCCTTCCCAAAAAAAAAGAGAAAAACCACCAAAAAGAAAAAAAAAAGGTTCGAGAGTAAAAAAGCAAGGCACACAAACCTCTCGCTAAGCTGATCGAACCTCGCGAAAAGCTCGTTAAGTATCTTAACGAGCTCGCTGGCCGAATAGGTCGAGGATATAGCGGTGAAGCCGACGATGTCGGCGTAGAGTATCGAGACGTTCTCGTGCCTCGACATGTAGATCTTCTTGAATTGAGTGTCCGTCGTCGCGCCGAGATCCTGTCGCATCTTCACAGCCACGTGCTCGGGCAAGACGCTGAGCAATAGACGCTCTTGCTCGGCGCTTTGCTCCTCGATTATCAGCTGCATCTCGAGGCTCTGCTTCGTCTCGAGGAAGGCTCGCCTCTGCTGGAACTCGGCGAGGGCGTAGCTCGAGGCCCCGAGCAGCGCAGCGCACAGGGACAGCGTCACTGTCAGCACCTGAGGTTTTTTTTTAATAAAACATTAATTTTTTGTTATACATTCTGGTGATTGGGTATATTCCGTAAGAGATTGTGGAAAAAAATGTTATTGACGATATTGATTTTCGGTATGACGTGAATTTATGGCTTTGCATGTAAGTAGGGTTAAAAAACTTAAACGAGTATTGGATATCGGATTTCTAAATTTAGAGGAACATCTTTATTTACATCGAGAGAGAGAGAGAGAGAGAGAGAGAGAGAGAGAGAGAGAGAGAGTAGCTTCAATGTAAGAGCGTGGTATATATACGCGTTTCGCGTGTGTATACAGAGCAGCCAACGAAAGATTGATGTTTCGACTAGGGCTCCCGATGTTTATCTAATGACCAAAATAAATTTACGCATCGCCAACTTAATCACCAGCCGTTTTCACCGCGCTCTCGTGCGAGAGCAAGACCTTCGCCAATTTCGTACGTACAGCTGCCATATTCTAAAACAAATTAACGTCAACTCCGCCGTAAACAACCGGCAACAGCAATAAAAGCCTCCGAAAAACGAAATTTCGTTAATTTCGAAGCGAGTCTCTAATTAAAAAAAAAGTGGCGTCCAATCGATCATTCTCCCGCTGCAGGGACGCGAGCGTGTTCAGCGTGAAATATCGAAATAAAACACCCCACCCCCTTACTCCCGGCTGCTGGTCAAACAAAACAAATGCACTCACGAAAATTATTACCCGCTCGCTCGCCGGCACAAGCGCCGCGCTCTTATTTACCCTGGCCAGTTTACCCAGCCCTCTCTCTCTCTCTCGCGGCCCATTTCTCCCAAATTACACGAGGCGTTTACTTTGACCGCAGCATCGAGCACTACACTCTCCCGTCACACTCGTCTCTCATCAAAATTTCAATTTCTACCCTCCCAACTCCGCGATTAAAAAAAAGCTCGCTTTTCATCATCGCAAGCTCCTCCGCGTCCCAACGAGCTAAGCCTCAAAGGACGAAAATCCTTGCGTACGTCCTAAGTCACCTCCTGCTCCTACTCCTCGGCCATGCATATAATTCAATTTCAAGAGCCCGCATCTCTTGGGCATACCAAGGACCACGTAAACGCAGTGCTCCGGCCAATTAGCGACGTGCTTATATACGCCGGCCTCGTGCGGCACACGAGCTAGATGCAATTCAGGAAACGAGCCTTTTCTCTCTGATCTCGTCCTCCCTCTGTGTGTCTGTGTGTGTGTGTCTCTGACGTTGTTGGCAATTAGTCCGTGGTATCGTTCGCGGGCCTTTGCTCGTATACGTACGCCTTCTCTCTCTCTCTCCACGCGCTGCGGTAGTGGGAATATAGCCTCGGCTGGACGTTTGCTGTCACACCGAGCTTGCGAGGCTTGTCGTCGTTCGGTCGGTCGGTCGAGCGGTTGGAGAGGCCGCGTCTTTGTGCGCCAACGCGCCATTAGCCCCTTGCATTATGCCTCATTTTGGCCGAAGGAAGTGCTTTGATTTCGTTAAGGCCTCTCTTCGCTACTACCCCCTTAGCGACCAGCTACCCTCTCTCCGACTGCTGCTTTGATGCACTTGTTTGCGGGATGCTGTCGCGAGATCCATATATACCGGAGCGCGTGTACGGCTGATTGCGGAAAAATCGAGCTTTCAAGCGCGATATTGCTTTCAAGTCGAGCGTCCACGAGCCTCAATTTCGTTCGGCGAAGTGCAGCCGGGACTCGAGCTTATTACCGTTAACCGAGCCATGAACAAAAAAGCTAAAGAGCGTAAAAATAACGAGAATCCACGAGCCCTCTCTCTCTCTCTCTCTCTCTCTCTCAAACGACAGAGTTAGCCCCGGAATAATCAAAGCTCGACTACGCTCTGATCTTTCCATCGTTTAGCGTCAAGCACCAACAAGCCAAGCCAGTCAATTCCAATGGAAAAAAAAGAGCGAGAGCATTATCGAATGAAACAAACGAGAGCCTACAGGGATAGTTTGCAGGTACACAGGGGGGCGGACGCGTGCCAATGGGGCGTATCAATCAAACGAGCGAAAATGCACGTGAAAAATCGAGTAGACTGTGAAACGGAGCGTTGCCGGCGCGGCGATTACAAAGCGAGAGGGTGTCCAGCGGGGCAGGCGAGGAAAGCTCTCTCGCTGCCAGACGGCTGACTCTGGGCGTAGCGCGGGGTGTCACGGCCGCGCCTGAATGACCAGCTCTCTCTCACGTGTGCACGCGCGCGCCTATATCTCTCTCGTACTAAGTGTGCATAGAGACAGTGGCCTTATTGCTCGGCGGCTTTTATTTTAGGATCGCCGATAAATCGAAAGCTCGGCATAAGCCGCGAGGAGCTTTCGATTTTTAGCTGGAAAAGTTGCGGACGGGGGCACAGGGAAAATTGAGAACGGCGAAACTGCCTGGTCTGTGTGACTTTTTCGCATACTCCTGAGTGTCTGCCAATTCCGCTTGGGGAAGTTTTCGGCGACGCGCACCCTTCCACGTAGCCGAGTAGGGAGGGGACCCGGGGCTATTGTCAGGTGGATCGATATACGAATGCAGCGTTCGCTTGAACGACGGGAATGACGCCAGGAAGGGGAATTTGATTCATAAGAGTGCCGTAAAAAGAGATAAGTGCATTAGAAGACGCCGACGAAACTTTCTTTAACGAGGATAAATCTTTGAGCTTGCGAAGGTATACTGCGAAGGAATGTTGTTTTAGATAAACACAAACGATAAAAAAGTTGAAAGTTCGTTTCCGAAGGAAAAGCTTAGTTTCAAGCTTTTTTTTCTCTTCTCGAGCTTGCACGGCAGAGCTTTTCTTTGGCTGAAAAACGACGAGGATGAGAAAAAGACGTTGGCTGGGCGATATGGAATGTTAGCGTGTCGAGCTTGCGAGCATGGCAAATGATCGGCGATAAAAATAAAGTGCGCAAGCTTTAGCAAGTTTCTTTCCTCGGATAAGTAGTTATGTCAAGTTACGTAATGGAGAAGGAGCGCGCGAGTAAAGAGAACGTTTAGCCACCGATGTAAGAATCGTTATTTCAGTCGCCGACGGCAAGGGGAAAAGGGACGGAGATAGCTTCGAGATCAGAATCTCATTAAGCAGCCTAAGCGCAGTTAATCTTATCTTATCTCTCTCTACAACGTAAATAAGCGTTGGAAAAAAATAACAATTTTTCTCCGGGACATCGAAGTGGAACGTTTAGACGAAAGTCGAAGCGTCTAAGTAAAGGGAAATCCGTGTAAACGGGGCGATCATTTTGCGAAATAAAAGACAAGCTACAGCCTCAGAAACAAGCTCTGCAATCTACTCGGAAAACTTGCATCCCTCCTACAAATACATCAAGCCCGGACGCGCAGAGAAGACTTGCAAGCGAGATAGAGTAATTTGTTCGCGCAAAAATGTCCATCAAGCCAAAGTTTCGGGCAGCCCCCGAACAAACTTGATTGTTCGACGCGAGAATCGTAGAGTTTGCGCGTCTCTTTAGACGATTCACTCGCTCGTGTAACTTGAAGTTCTTGTTGAAAAGAAAAAAAATAACGAGCTTCTTTGGAAGAGGAAGGAAAAAGTATGGCTAATTGCTTAGCGTCAAATCGAATATAGGGAAGAATAAGCGCGTGTTAGGTCGGGCCGGGTTGGATTACGCAAACATTATTCGGCTTTATTTCGAGGCGCGGCTAAAAGGGCAGAGGCTAGTCTTTGGATTAGCGAAATACGAGTATTGTCCTTCTATTTGACGGAGAGCTGCCGGTGTATAAGCCTGAGAAAGAGCCGATAGAGCTCAAGAGAGAGAGTCTTATTTTAGACCGAACTGTATACGTGCTAATATTGAAAGACGATTTTACGGTGGTTGGAAAGATACTTGAAAAAAAGGGAGGGAAAGAGAGAGAGCAAAAATAACCGGGATATTGGTGAGCTTTGGATTGTAATTGCTGTTGGCTTAACGATAAGCTTTATTGATTGATATACACGTTGCAGAGCTGATGGTAATTTTATTTTGGAAACGTAGCTATACACGAAAATTCTCTCTGTAGGGGGGAAGAGCTGAAATAATCTAGCCGACGATGCCGAGATATAGGTTCGTTTGTTTGCGAAACGAACGGACTGCGGCTACGTGTAATTAGCGTTCGATCGAGAGAGAGAGAGAGAGAGAGAGAGAGAGAGAGAGAGAGCCTACCGCCCCCGAAAAGTGACCTCAAAAACTCATATCGCCTCCCCCACGGAATCCATAAATTGCCCGGCGGAGATAATCGGCCTCTCGATCGTAACTTTTTTTTTAAAAAAAAAGAAGAAATTAGCCGCGACCGTGAAATTTAGCAACAATGTTGTATAAAAAAGCTCGCATCGAGCTTTCAAGCATAACCACCGAAACTTGATATTCCGTCAAGTCGCAGCTTTGTACCGATGGGAATTGGAACAATGGGGGAAAGCCGAGAGAGAGAGAGAGAGAGAGAGAGAGAGAGAGAGAGAGCAGGCGCGTGTCTATGCGCACGTGTATAATCGGGTGATTTGCAGTAGCCAAAGCGTAATCACCGGGAAGCTTTCATCAAGCAAGCCGAGTCGATCGATCAATATCATCGGCCTGCAGCCCGATTCGCCTGACAGTAACGCCTGTGCCAAAGCAGTTGATAACGCGTTTAAAGCTCGCGCAGCCAACGTACACATACATCGACGACACGTTCGATCGATCAACAATTATCATTGAACCGGGCTCGATTCGAAAGTCGAGCTTTCGCTAAAAATTCGAACTGCATATAAGGCCGTTGTCCGCGTCATGTATCGGCTGCTTCATATTTATCCAGTGCATACGCCGGCTACGTCTATGTTATACACGGGGGCACAGCCGAGTTGAACGCACAGCTCGGGTAGAGCGCTATAGGTGTGTGTTGGTGCAACGGCTCGCTTTCTTTTTTATCGAGTGTTATTTTCCCGCGGCGGCGGCTCTATTTATAATCCCCGACTCCTTGAAATAATGCCCCCGGCTATTTGCGGCTGATTTAAATATAATTACAGTTCTCTCTCTCTCTCCGGCTTCTTCAGGCGTGGCCTTAATCGCGATGGAACAACAAAAGGGAGGGAAAAAAATAACGATTGCGTCTATGCGGGCGCAGCTTGCGGGGAAAGCTGCGCGTGACGATGAAGGAAACGTGATTCTGGGTAAATAAAAACGCGGGGGAAAAACCGAGTCTCCTCGAAAAAAAGAAAGAAAGAAAAAAAGACTTACCAGAACCTCGGTGGGTACATTGGTGCTGGGCCTAACGAGCCCGAGGACGGAGAGCATGTAGCCGGCGGCGGTGAGTAGAGCGACGATGGCGCAGAAGGAGAACCTCAGGGGCAGGGTGGCGAAGTGGAGGTAGAGGGCCAGCAGGAGCCAGCCGAGGTTGTCGCGGGGCGTGACCTCCGGGCCCTTGAGGTAGAGCTGGAGCAGGAGCTGGGCCCCGGCGACGAGCCAGGCGACGTGGGGCACGTAAGCCCAGAGCGCGTCCCTGGCGCGGGGGCCTCGGTCCGGCCACGAGAGCAGGGCGAGATTCAGCCCGAGGCAGACGAGGGTGACGCTGAGTCTGAGGAGCTCCGCGTCCGACAGCAGCAGGATGTACATGTCGTAGAAGACCGAGGCGACGAGGAAGCACTGGAGGCCGCCCCGACGCTGCTGGAGCGACGACGAGTGGTAGAGCTTCTCGAGGTTCGAGCTTGCGAAGCTCGTCTTGAGGAGGTTCGACGGCCTGCCGCGGTTCAGGTAGGACTCCTCGTTCGAGGGCTTCTCCGAGGAGGAGCCCGGCATCGCGTTGCTCGCCATCGAGTGCTCCTCCAGCTCGAACTGCTCCAGCTTAGCGCAGCTGCTGCGCTTCAGGGTTGAGCCGGCCAGGCTGGCCTCGGTTAGACTGGACCTCGCTGGCCCAGCCAAAGTGCTGCTGCTGCTTTTCCGGCTGCTGCTTCTCACTTTGACTCGTCCCGCTCGCCCTCCTGACCAGCATATCTCCTCCGCGCTTCTCTAGCTTCGAGCTACGGCATCCGGCCGCAAGCGAGTCTATAGATCTCTCTCTCTCTCTCTCTCTTTTTCTCTCTCTCCCTCTCTTTTACGATCGCGTGCCGATTAATAACGTCGAGCTCTCCTGCCCATTGACCCTTATCTCGGCTCATCCAAAGGGGTCGCAGCTCGATAAGCCATATCCTTATCTCTCTCTCTCACAGTCGCTACTGATCAATTCCAGCAGTATAGCCTGTGTATATCGTTCTTGATTGTGGAAATCGAAAATCGGCCCGTGAGACTCTCGCTATATCCGCGCTGCTCATCGATCGCCGGCTAGCCGCTCTTCTCCTCCTCCCCCTCCCTGTCCCAATGTCACGGATGCGATCCTGCAGCCTCTCTACAGCTGCAAGCACACGGCCAGTCGATCGGGCTCATTAGAGCAGGCCTACCCCTCGAGGGAGCGAGAAAAAGCTCGCCGGCTTAACGGCAATGTCGCTCTCCTGCTGCTGGCGTCTCGTCGATCATCTGCCTCGGGGAGCACTTTTCCGAGGATCTACACTCGATTTCTCGCCTCGGTCCATCCCCCCTCCCCCGTTTTCCACCCCGCACTGTTAAACTCCGGAGCCTCTCCGCAGAGGCGCGCACTGGCGATTGACACGAAGCACGACGACGATTGCTACTCTCGCGCACGTGTGAGACACAGTATACACGCCGTCGGAGCCTTGGAGGATCGATCTCCCTCTCGCGCGTCTCCTAGGCTCTCGCTGAGCAGGTTGACGCGGCTAACCTCTCGCACCCCGTACTCTCTCTCTGTATCCGAAACAACGCGAAGGGTGGCAGAGGAAGGAGAGTAGGTGACACTCGGTGTCCGCAGAGAGAGAGAGATACTCGCAGCAGCACACACACAGCTGGTGGGCAGAGCTCTCTGGCCAGTCTCTCGGCGTGGCAAGAAGCAGACACGGCGCCCGCGCGCGGGGGACTGGCCGGGCTCTCTCTCTTTCTCTCCGGCGCGAGCGCGGCTGATTCTCGGCGCGCCGACGCGGTATACTCCGCTGGCAGAGTCAGAGGAGGGCACACCGACCGGTCGATATCCACCTAGAGCGCGCCTGCGTGATGGGAGCTTGCGCTATACCCGCATACGCAGACACGGCTATGTGCTCCTGCCGCTGCTCTACGCTTTGGCTGAGCCTCTGCGACTTGTACTACTCTCTCTTCTGCGTGTGTGCCTGTCGCGCTTATATTCCCCGCCCTCCGGAGCCCTCGTGTCCTTCCGAGACGTGCAGCGCTTATACCTTGCGCGCTTTTAGCTGCTTCGAGAGTCTTTAGCTAACGATAGAGGCCGGATCCTTAGCTCTATCTCTCCTATGGAGGCTTTTGTCTTCGCTTCACCACCACCACCACCCCCCACCCTTTTTACTTGGCTTCGTCGACGGAGAGTAAACCTATACCTGGCTTACGGATATATTCTCTTTGTCTTCCTCCTGGATAAGTCGTTGTCTCTCTTTTATTTTTTCCTGTTCTTATTACTCTTCGCTTCCTCTTCTTTAACTTCGTTTATTTATTCTTTCGTCGTTCTTATTTTTCAGGTAATTTTTTCGCGGATATGCTTCATTTCCAAGGAAATAGGAGGCGGGCGGGGCCCGCGACTTTAGCTCCGCTTCTATTTTTCATTTTTTTTCATTTTTTTGTAAGGAGAGTTCCCTTTTTTTGCTCTCTTTTCATCCGTCCCATTCTTTCGACGGTCTTTATCCAGTTTTAGTAATTCAATATCGACTCGTCTTTTTTATGCGCGCCGTATCAAGCCGAGAGCTCGCCATACTTTGATCTATAAAATTATGTACTCGAGGCGCTTTATCAACATGCCCTTTTGTTTTCGGCTCCGCGGCAATGTGTAATTGTAAATTTCGTTTATTGCAAAAGCCAAAATAAATATTCACGGGGGGGTTATTCGCGTGTTTTTCCCTTCCCGGAAACGTAACAACAACAATAATAATAATAATGCTCAAACGGAAGAGGAGAAATGCCGTTCCGTGTGTAGCTATTTCAGTTTGTAATCAGCGCAACTTTTCTTCCTTTGTTGCTTTGAATCTTTTTCTCGATGAGCCAGCCTGCCTGCCTCTCTCTCTTTCTCCCTTTGCATCTTTTAAGAACGGATCTTTTCTCTCTCTAGCTCCCTCTCTTCATCTCGCTCTCACAAAAATATTATTGTTCTCTTGCAGTGGCAAGAGTGTATATGGAGTACGGAGCTCGCTTCTTCCATTTTATTTTAAACGCGTTATTTAGATTTTTCTCTTTGAGGAAGAAAAAAGAAACAGCGGCATCCCATTGAAATCGGCTGTGTGTACTGGGAAAAACATGCTCTGCTTTATTGTTAATGAAGGCTTCAGTGTACATTACCGTTTTTCGAACGGCTCACCCGGAGAGTTTGCATTAATTTTGTCTCGCTTTTATCTGCCCCGCCTCGACCCTTTCATAATTCGCCCAAGAGAGATATTGCTATATTAAATTGACGCGAGAAGGAGAAAGACCAAAAAAAAAAGAAACAGAGCGCGCTTCGAGTGACTTTCAAGCTGTCTCTGTTACTCTGGTGCACGCAGCTTTGAAAAAGTAATTGCGAAATATACGCAGGATATATTAAGAGAAAGAGAGAGAGAGAGCGAGGGCAGTACATTTTCACCTGCGTACATTTAATTAAGCGTATAATTAACTTTCATTATCTTTTATTACCCTCGCTTATTCAAATAACTCTCGAAGCAGACATTTTCCACCATCAAGCAATTCTATACGTACAGGCCCTATATACTCGCGGAAGAAAGGGAAAAAGAAGAAAAGAAAACGTTTCATTCTTCCGTTCTCTATCTCGCGAGAAAGCCGACGTTCCTTCATATAGACGACGGTGAAACGACTGTCAGGAAGTGACAAAAGCCGTACGAGGGAATCTCAAACAAAAGCTATAATCCACTTGTTCAAACTCCGCCCGGACACACGTTCCTGCCAAACTCATCTCTCTTCTCTCTCACTCTCTGTTACCTAATCCGTCACGTAGCATCTTCCGGCTTGGGTCTCTCGCGCACACATATCCGAAAGTCTAATAGCCCGTCGAAATATCGGCCGCTCCCTTTTAATTCCGCATTCTAGCCGAGCACTTCGACTCTCCCGCCCTTGGCCGCCCTTCGGGCCGCGTCTGACCGCACGCCGAGCCGTACCACTGCTCTCCGCGCTAATGCCTCCCAACGAAAGAGCCACTACTGCCCCCTCCCGATCATTTGGCTTTTTAATGTTGCTTTTGCTTTGGTAATTGTAACACTGCCGCTCTGCTACGGGGCTTTGTTTTCTCGAGTTACACGAGAGAGAGAGAGAGAGAGAGAGAGAGAGAGAGAGAGAGAGCTTTTGCTCTCCAAATCTAAAATAAAGGGCCGACGTTTCGCGCCTTGTTCATTAATTCAGAGTTATGCTCTTTCTCTCTCTCTCTCTAGTGGTTTGCGATTTGTTTTCTTCTTTTTTTTATATTTTTGTAATTAGGAAACTTTTCGACATGTTGCAGGTGGGCTTTTATGTTTGATGAGTTGCCGAGCGTCTATCGATTGGTCCTTTATTCTTTTTTTTTTGGTCTTGCGCTTAATGTTTTCATTTTTTCGGCTCGGTAAACCGACTTTTATGGCTGCGGGGCTTATAAAGTTTAATCGTTCCTATATTTATTTTGATGAATTCCGGCTGTTTTAAAAGTTATTTGCAGTTACAAACTTTGGAGGGATTTTTTTTCTCAGTTAAAGGAGGTCGATGATAAATAAAGAGAAATAAAGAACGGAGAATGAAAGTTTGAAGTTCAGTTTTTGAGCGGGAGTTCGAGGAAAAAAGAATACCCCTTGAGAAATGTGTATCTTTTCCAATTAAACGAGACAAAGGAAAGCTCGAACGTTTCGAAAAGAATAAAAAAGAGTATATTCCAACAATCGTTGATAAAAAGAAAGCTTTAATCATTATTTAAACAATAAAAGCTCACGAAGCAGAGCTTTCTCAAGCCGCAAAGCTCGGCAAGCAGGAGCATTTAGAAAGCATCCCCGTAATCGATCCGATCTCTCCGCGAGCTCTTTTCCCCAAGAATTCGGCTCGCTCTATCTCCCATCTACGTGCTCGAACTTCGGAAAAGCGTACGGCCCTCTTTCTCCCCTCCGCCTTCCTCGTCCAAGCTCAACTTTTTTTTTCTCCTTCCGGCCTCGTTGATACTATTAATTTCCCGGTGACTTTTTCCCTCTGCCACGTCTTGTCTGTCTCAGCTTTGAAAATTAGTTTGGCCAATTCACGCCGTATATCCGCGCGTGAAATACTAATTCGTAGCCAAGGGAGAGAGAGAGAGAGAGAGCTTTTACCTGTTAGCTCGAGAGAGCGGAATATCGAGCGAATATGGATTAGCGCGTGCTGCCGGCTAATTTCCCTGAAATTCAAATGAGCGCCCTCTCTCTCGCGCGCGCTGGGACAGAGGGAGAGCTTGCATAATTGACAGGACCTCCTTAGCTCACGGTGCACGGGCGCTGAAGTATTCCCCTCCTTGCGTTATATAGGCTTGCACTCTCTCGTCTCTCGCGGTGATCAATATACGGACACACCTTTATTCCTCGCTTTTCCTCACTTGACGTGCAGTTGCTCTCCCAACGTAACGTCGTCGAGATTACCCGGCTTTCCTCCTCCTCCCCCAAAGAATCGATCGGTTCTTCAACACACCAAGCAGAAAAGAGAGTGCCCCACTCGATCACATGCTCTTTAACGAGCGCGTCCGACGGACAGCCCTCCTCTCTCACCCCTCAGGCTTTTCTTATTTTCGGAGAGAGACAGGCACACGTATACACACGCTAAAAATTTATCGATCTCTCTCTCTCTCTCTCGCTGTGCACACCCCTCTGGGGGGGGGGGAAATCGATGCTCTCCTGTGCCGTGCTCCCTCTCTGCTGATGCTGGGGATGCGTCGAACGCAAGCTTACGTGTCTTTGCCTTTCCCCTCTATATGTATACATACGAGCTTGCGAGAAGAAAATTCATATGCCGACTCTCGTATATATTTGTTCGGCAGAGAAATCAAACTAAAAAGAATACGTCTCGCATTGTCGAGATGAAGAAAAGCCAAGATTTCGTTTTTTCTCTTCTTATTTTTCTCCGATTCCTCTGGCGCCTTATGACGCTTCGTTGAAGAAGCTCCGGCTATCGCACGGTTAATTCCATGCAGCTTCGTTGTCGTTCTTTATTTTTTTATTCCTCCTTTTTTGTAATCTCGAGAAGATAAGCCCCCCGCGTCACTCTTTTGATCGCGGCTAAGTAATCGCGCTCTCTCTCTCTCTCTCTCTCTTGAAAGAGAGAGAGCCGAGAGTATTATCGATGATATCCATTTGAAAAGGAGCAGACCTCAAGAGCGACCTTAATGCTTCGCTAGCGGGGAGAGTCTGGGGGTACATCATCGGACTTACGCATCTCTGCCGCGTTGCCTCTGGCGATATGCTGAATTAAATTATCTTTTTCCTCGTTGAATATCCGCGCGGAGCGAGAGAGAGGTAGAGCTTGCGTTTTTTTTTCTTTTTCTTCTTTTTTTCTTACAGAAAAGAAGAAAATGGAATTCGTCGAGAAGAAGGCACTGTATAGGGAGCTATATATACATATTCGTTGAATGAGATTGTAAAATGTGATCGAGTCAAGGCTGAGAGCTGCGGATGCATTTTCATAACTATATGGGGGGCAGGGGGAAAAGAAATGATAAAGCCTGCGGAGATGATGTTTGGTTTCGCTTGCGCGAGCTTTTTACCGGGATTTCGATGGTATTTCGAGATAACTGCGCTGTATGTGTGTGTGTCTGTGGGTTTTTGCGGATACAAAAGAGAGAAAGAGGAAAGGATATGCGCGGGGGAATAAGATAAAAGATTTTTATCGAATTTATCGTCCCGAGAGCTTCCGCGGGGAATATGGTATTGTCGAGCGAATACATTTTCCTTTTTCGACGTACCGTCTATACAACTGGCGCGGCTGCTTTTACAGGTCGAGTGGGAAAAAAGCGAGTTTTCCTTCTTTTCGAAAAACATAACTTTTTGCATACGCAACATTCCCGCTGAAAACGAAGATACTCGAGTTTCGTCCGGAATATATTCTTGCTCCGCTGCAATTTTCAAACAATTTTAATGCACGCGCGTACACGGGCGCATCAAATTATATCGTCCGACTAATCTCCTAATACAACCTAACGAACATCCGATTACGATTGCTCTCGGAAAACCCCCCTTGAGAGCGACTTAATGGAGCGCTTCCAAACGAGCAAACTTAACCACAGACCGAGAGAGAGAGAGAGACGCGTGTCCTTCGCGCCTCGATTAATTATTCTCAATCGAACGATAAAACGCATAACAGCTTAATCCCCCGCTCGCAGCCCTGTCCATTATCCCTCACAGCTCAACGCACTAACCCATCTCCCAACCGCAATTAAATCTCTCTCTTTCTCTCTCTCTCTCGGCATCTGAGCGAGGTATAGTAGCTTTCAGGGGGATACGACAACCATCGCACACACACACACAGATCCTCTAGGGGATGGGGGTCAAAGTCTTGGACCTGTTGATAAAACTACCCCTCCACTCCCCTCTTTCGAGGGTGTCCCATATCGCAGGGTCCGATAACCGGCTCTTATCGTCGCGCGATCGCGGAAATTGGATCCAGCCTCCAGGCCTGATTTACGGCCGCTCAATCCCGTATAGCGCGTCTACGCTCTCGCCGGGGCCTGCACACACGAGCTTCGCTTATCGCCCGTACTCCTTTCAAATCGCGGGCTTCTCCGTAGCTGAGATTATTCCTGGCCGGAGCTTGTGGGCTTCTTCACTTCTCCCTCTTCATGCTCGATCGTTGATACAAGAGGGGCGTTTTCTCTTTTTCTCTTTTTATGTACGTCTGGGCGCCTGGGCTTTTAAGTGCAATTAACGGACTCTCGTGGCCATGGTAGTAAAGCCTCGGCTTTAATCGCGGGTAGTAAAGCGGCTGCGATAGCCCGAGATTTCCGTCGAGATAGGACTAGACCGTAAAGGACGCCTGCGAATTGTTTCGCTGTGGGTCCCCCTCTTTCTCCTCCCGGATATTAAACGCAGAGAAATAAGCGATAGGAAGTAGGGAGAAGAGAGCCCCATGAGCATAAAAGCGTGAAAGCCGCGTGACAATTAAAAAGGAGAGCCTAAGTAGAAACAGTCGGACAGGGTCGGACGTCCAAAAAAAGTTCGTATTTCCAGTTGACGAAACAGAGGCAGCAGCCCCTCCATATGGATTTCGCAACGCGGAAGCTCTTACCCTTCCGGCCTTGCGCGTGAAATTCCCGTAGCAGTAGTAGTAGCGTATAGTGAAAGACGCGTAGCGCCGCTAACACGTGCGTCCCCGGGCGAGGCTCTCTTCTCTCCCTCTGCGGGTGACGGAACGTTTTCCGATAGTCAATTATCGGCTGCGATAAATTGCTCCGCTCGTCGGCGGGGCTCTCTCTCTCTCTCTCTCTCTCTCTCTCTCTCGCCTAGCCTCCTCTCTTTGTCCTCTCCTTCCGTCGAGAGGCGAATGGCTTCGGCGCGCGCCAACCCGGAGAGGTCCCCCCCCTCTTCCTATACGCACACGCTTCGAGGGAAAGCCTACTCTTACGGACGTTTCGAGAGAGGGAGAGGAGAAAATTATTGCTTGCTTTTAGACTCGTATGCTAGGGAGTGTTTGACGACGTTTACGAGGAAGTCCCTGTTTGCGGAGTTTCAACTTTTGCCTGTTGGAGTTTGACTTTACATGGACGAAATTAAAATGTAATAGGGGAACGGGGGAGGGGACAAGTGGGTCAGACTCTATCTTTTTAGGGGGAGGGAGAGGAGGGATGTTTTTTTTTAGTTTACCTCAAGCAAGTGAATTTTATTTTAATCGAATGAGGAAAAGGTTATTTAACGTGATTTCGAGAGTGATTGATCTGGGCCAAGTATTAACTGCGTTAGTACTGTGTGTGTGTCAACTATTTTCGACGTTGTTGATTATATAATCAATTTCAGATTGTGTAGCGCGTCTGAAAAGTAAACGTAAGTAATAATAGAAAACAGCGCGGTTTCCTGGTAAATAGACTTTTATTTCGTATGATGTGTGTCGTTATAAAAAGGTAAATTTCTATGATAATAAAAATAATATTCTTATGTATATCTATTATACGATCGAATTTCCTTAATTATAATATTCGGATTGAAAAGTAATCTTATCTATCTGTAATTAATTAAACTAATTAGCTACACTTTATTACGAGCTGTAATAAATAACGTTAAATTAACTAATTTTCACTTTTTATCAAGTTGGTTGCTTTTATTTATTTTCTTTTAATCTTGCACTATAGACTAGGAATTGAATAAACGCGTAAATAATTGTAAAATGAAATATTTTATGAAAACTTTAAGAGTAATTTTATAAAAAACTATTCCTTAATAGATATTATCATTAATTACTCATGTTTACTGTAGTGTAACAATTTTAGTAAAATATTTAACATTATAAAAAAGTTACGTCTGCTCCGTGAAAATCTTATAAAAATATTAAAATATGCCTGCCAAAATATTTATCACGATATATTTTGCTGAGAATGCACTTTCTTATCCATCTCATTTTGTACTTTATTTCTTTCATTAAGTCAGTGCTTTCGAATTATCTTTTTTTTTCTTCACATTTCAACATTTCTTAGATCGTTTCATTGATCGACAACCGATATCAAATATCAAAACAAAGATTTTTCTAAAAAAACAATCAATTCTTAAAAATAATAAAATAGCAGTAGCAAAATACGCATATTATATATATTATCCACGCTTCGTAATCGAATACTCACAGTAAACATTAAAAAAAAAACTACGATAGAATAAAAAGAAGCATAAAATAAGCAGCTACAATCCATAGGGGGATATCGTTCTCAACGAAACATCAAGCTTGCAAAAGCCTCGAGGCCCTGTTGCCCGAAAGCGTCGGAAGCTAGTCCGACGGGGTTTTCGCCGCAGCGACGATTCCATCGGGTATGACGTAGCCGAGGCTCTTCATCTCCTTGACGACGCGCAGGTCCTTGCTGAGCGAGTCGATCCAGCGGGTGTAGGGCAGCTCCTCGCGCACGCCCCCGTACTTCTTCGGCAGATAAGCCGGCGGTATGTGCCTGTGCAGGCTCTCCATGTCCGAGCCGTGAAAGAAGATCTTGGCGTTCATGCGCGCGTCTATGAGCGGCTTGAACACGGCGAACATCGTGTCGAAGATCCACGACTGATGGAGGATGTGGATCGCGTGGGTCGTCATTGGGAAAGCGGCTACCATAAGCGATAGTACGATACTCGCCACCTGTTACGAGATAATCCATATGTCGAGAGATTAGATTTTTTTTGAGGGAGGGAGAGTTGGCAGGCTGCTTAGTCTGTTGCTATACTGATTCTCCGGATTTTGCTGATTACGGTTTGAAAGGCGTGCGCTTGCATCGGATTTCAAAGGAGATGAGAAGTATCGCGTTACTCGCGATATATTTTGTTATACACGCAGATTCTTATTTATCCCCGGACGAAAGCATAAGTGGAACACGCGCTGCAGCTGATTAAATTAGAATCTCGTACCGAATTCGTTATCATCCGATCGAATTGGTTTAATGCGATATAATATACGCCCCGGCGTAACGGTAAGACTTTTAAAAAAAAAACTGCGGAGCAATAGAGTCGAAATTTTGATTAAGGCCTTGTACGCCTTTCGGGACGTCGAGCGGGGGGGGGGCGATTCTTAGCCGAGCGCGCGCGCTCGTAATTGAATACGTCCGAATGCTTTATAATCAGCTCAAGCTTATGGCATCTCGTATTCCACCGAGCGTATCTCTCTCTCTCTCTCTCTCTACGTTTCCCAGATATTCAATATGCAAAATGCGAATGGCTATTTTCAAATTGAATTTGCCCCCCCCCCTCCACCCCGCGCACTTATGTTTCCATCTCGACGAGACACTTGAGAACGCCTCCCTCTCTTTTTTTTCTCCGTCGTATGCTCGTGTGTTTATGTATATTTCCGTACATCGTGTTTTGCCGACTCCGAGGCTACATACGTTTCCTACATCCGTACACACAAAACGAGCGCGATATATATCCCAGCCCCCCCCCTCCCCCCATTCATTTGTATGCATGAAAAAATGCTTAATTTAACGTGTTATTCAATTTAACATCTCTAGCGCTGCGAAGTAAGAGAGAGGGAACGAGTTTTCAATGTCTTGATCATTTGATAAACCGTGCGAAAGCGTATACGCGCCGTGCTCTCTCTCTCTCTCTCGAATAAGGCCAACAAGCCGATGAATAATAATCTTTAAAATACCGTCGCCCCTCGCTCTCTTTCCAAATGAGAAAAAAAAAGGAAACATCCACCTTTCGCTCAACGTCTTAAGGCTCTCACTAAACCTCCCGCTCGGCTTCCCGTGTTCTTCGACTGCAGACCATCAGGCCAATCCATTCTAAATTACTCAATCCCCATAGCATTACCCTCGCGCTCCGGCCAATAAATCTCGACCTGGTTTTACCCTCGAATAAAGAAAAAAAGGGCAGAGAGAAAGAGAAAAAAAAACAAGAGCCATCGAATCCCTTATTCGAGCTGTGCGACAAGGAGGAGGAGGAGGAGGCATCAATCAAAGGCCTTGTTAAATCCAACCTGAGGCGTGACGGTCCAGGCGTGAGTCATGGTGATGCCCTCGAGGTCGAAGATGACGATGCCGCCGAGTATCTGGGCGCGCGGCTCCAGCAGCCCGAGCTCGAGTATGATGACCGTGGCCTTGAATATCTCCTCGACGGAGTACTTGCGCGGATCCCAATTGCCCATGCGATAGATCATCATGCGCCGGCCGCAGGGCGTGCGGTACGCAGGCACGGTCATTATGTCGTCGTCGCCGATGTGCCTCATCTCCACCGGATTCACGTCCTGATGGATCTCCGGGTGCTCCTCCTTGAACGTGTAGTAGCGGACGATCTGAAAGCCGAACGGTAATTACACGGTATTTTCGTTTTGTGTATTAAAAACCGCGCTCGCCCCCTTACGTGGCTGTTCTTTGTGCTAAACTATTTGTTTCGTTCGCGGCCCTGGGCGTGGCCGTTAAAACTCGCGCGTAAACATCGCTGCCCTCGGCTCCAGAAGCTCCGAGAGATAACGTCTCGAATGACCACGGGGCACCTGGCCGAGTGTTAACCGTCTTGCCGAGGCCTGTATACCTATGTACACCCTAACCAGGCTGGTTCATCTATTTTTCACGAGGCTCCCGCTTATCTTAATAACGTGAATTTTTTAAGGGACAGCCTTCCGAATTTACCAGGCTTTCTCTCTCGAGTCCACCTTTATATACTCGGCAACGAGGAAAGAAGGGAGAAAACAATCGTACACATATACCTCTCGAAATTTCAGCCTGTTTTTCTTCCTCTTCTCGAGAGCGCGATTTTTGTGTTCCTTCCCCCTCCTCTCCCTTTGCATTACGGCACAGGGCGTTTGAATAATCCAGGGGCAATCATTTATTTAAAAATAATGCTCGCTCGCAATATCGCGGAAAGTAATTTCCTTGCTTTAGCGTATATACAGGGGGAGTGGGTGGTGGAAGAGCGCCGAGGCATACGTTTTATTATTGAAAGAAGAAGCTGCGCGCGCCCGGGCTAAAAAGGAACAAAAATTTCCCTTTCAAATCGCAGAGGATATCGAACGAGGGAGAAGGAGAGCAAATCCATGGAGCGTTCGATTCATATTCCATTGAAAAAGCTCAGCTTTAACGCGAGAGCGAGAGAGAAAGATGTGCTTGGTCGTTGCGGGCGGGGCAGCCTCTCGGCATAAAAATAGCCCGAGGGGGGCTACACCCGGGGGCGCGCTTTATGCATATAGTCGCGCGATAAAAGCCTTTCGAGGTTCATTAAAAAACAAGACGGCAGAGAGAGAGAGCGAGAGAGAAGAGAGCCATCGGCTGGGGGTCGTTTGCTCAGCTGTTGATTTGCATATTATTCAAGCATCAGGCAGATCGTTGTGTTTTTCATCCGCGCAACATTGATTCGGAATAGGATAGTGAGAGAGTTTACGATGAGCTTTCCTCTCTCTCTCTCTCGGGCTGCTATGAGTTATGGGGTAGGTAGGCCGTTAATTGAGAGGCGGAAAATCTTTCGACCTCGGGCGTTTTCGGGATGGCTGTTCGGCTGATTGGAGAGGCGTATATATAGTATAGGTGGGATTCACTCGATGTCCAGCCGATCTCTCACTCTATCCCCTGTGTTTACGAGCTTGCAAACTCGCTGGCTATTGTCCGAGATGGCTCGGAGGGCTGTTTTTTTCAGTTTTTTTTTCTCTCTCCAAACGACGCACGGGTTTTTATTTACAACGCGATACCGCTCGGAGTACATTTTTTTGTCCACGTGTCTCGTAGGCAGGGGTGTAAGGCGTGACGCGCGTGGGCGTCTAATGAATGGGAAATCGTTAGGGTCGATATATTACGCTTGTCGTTGTACGGACGCGCGCGCGCGCAGCTGAGAATCACGTTACAATGCAATTACGAAGTGAGAGAGAGGACTTTTACCTCTCGGGGGGACATATGCGTCAGCGCTTGGCGGGCAAAGACCGAAGCGCTTCGAGTTATATACAGCATTGTTTCTAATCACCCCGAGCCGGCGTCATGCGGACACACGAGGCGTACGAGCACCGTTATCATGCCTCGGCATCTCTATCTCTCTCTCTCAGTGTTCGAGTGACGTAGATGACGGCGCTTGCCGGTAGCCGACGCGTGTGCGAGGATTACTCGATAAGCCGACAATTATTTGCTCGCCTGCCTCGGTCATAATCGATATAATCACGGCGTCACACGTAAGAGAGAGAGAGAAGGGGGAGAGAGAGTACACAACGGTAAAACGTACAGGGAAAGACGCGGGCGCGCGCCTATTGCATTGGAATTGAATACAAAAAGTCGATATTAAAACGAACATGGGTACGCGATAGAAATGCGAGAAAGGGGGGGGGTTATTGAGGCAATATGTCGGTTCTGACGCGCGGCCATTATTCGGCGGCGTCAAATTTGATGACGGCTTGTTTCGAAATTTCATCGCGATTATACGATTAAACGCGTAGACTAAGGAGGAGGAGGAAGGGATGGGGAAATTACGTTAAACTGTTATACGCTCTCAACGTATTGGTATGTACGCATTTGAGTTAATGAATGACTATCGAGGAGCTATTGTGAAGCGTTTCGGCAATATATACGCGGAATTCGAATATGTAAGAATTGGCAAATACGCCAAGTTGAATCTTGCATAAATTATACTTAGCGTAAAACCTCTTCCGGTCCACGTTACCTCCTCGACTCTTTGATCATTCTTAAAAGCCCCCCTCCCCATTGGAATAATCAACAGACGCGCTTCGGCAATAAACACAGCGTTGATGAGGGTCGATCGATCTAAATCTTCCACGGGCTTACTCCGTCCGGCACGAGCGAGCCTTTATCTACTGCGACAAAAACAAATCTCTTCCTTGTCCCCGTCGCACTTTCGCTCTCTCCCCCCCCTTTCGTGCAGAGACATTCCAGGTGTGTCCCTTGTCCGGTGTAAAAACAAGCCTCTCTCGTTTTATTCGTTCCAATTAAACCGGCAGCGCTGACATGAGCGCACCGAGAGCCCATTGTGTCTCTTTTCTCTAACATCGCGCGAATCCTCCAAGAGACTTTCTCCGCTGCGTATAATACGGGAGAGAGGAGAGGGCCCCGGGACTTTTCCAAGAGCGCCTCCGATACTTTCACGGGCGGCCCCGTCCAATTACGCGCCGGCCGACGACAGCCAATAAATCCAGCTGCACGCGCTCGCTTGTACACTCGGCACGGGGGGGGGAGATAGGCTTCCCTGCCCCCCCGTGAGATAAAGCCCGGGATATGCCGAGTGGACGAGGAGGAGGAGCGGCGATTCTAATTAATTCCGGCGTTGCTCTGGGCAGTAACCTAACGCTCTGCGAAGAGGATCGATGAGCCCCAGCCGGGATTCGAGACGTTGCCCATCTGTACTCGCTCTTCGCCAGGGGGAGGGAGCCTTCTTATTCGAGGCGTAGAAAGCGCCCGTACGAAATCTATAATGCGACCTCGTTATAACCGAACTGCTCTGGCTCCCATATATAGGCTTGGCAAGAGCCACCCCCTCTATACTCCGCGGATTTTCGCGCGTAGATCGAGAAGGAGAAGGGAGAGCAGCGACGCTTGAGCTATAGGACGCAAGCGCGTACCGTTACACATAGGTCCCGCGGCTCGCCGGCTTATTTATACCATTCTGATTCGTGAGCTGCGCCTATTAATAACCGATAATGCCCACTAAGAGAGAGAGAGAGAGAGACTCTCTTTCTAGTGCCGCTCGATGATCGTAAACTAATGAAATTCCAACCGATCATGACCGATCAATAATAGCCGAGCCAACGCGTCCCGTAATCTCAAGCCGTTTTTCCCGAGGCAACGCACATTGGCCGGCCCTGAAAAATTATCGCGACAGATCAATTAAGGACTTTTTTTCTCTTCCTCTTCTTTAATTTAACACGGACACTTTTCTCACCGAAACAGTCGGCCTCCTTTACAATCGGGCATGTGTATACACTACTGGCATTGCCGTTTGTTGCTTGATTAACGATCCTCCCTCCCCCTCTCCATCTCTCGTAAGAGCCACGATATAAACAAGCGCATTTTTCAGCATCCCCCCTCATTCCCTCGAATATCAATTAACGCCGGGGCAATAATTAAAGTCAAACGCGTCCAGCCGACTCGGCCTGACTGGCGGGATTAATGTTCGAACAGAAAGAGATGGAGGGAGGTAAAATAAACAGGGCGAATAAACAAATAAAAGCGAAAGAGATAGCGGTGCGTTAGCGATGGGAGGCGGGGAGAGATGGACCCCGTGCCTATCCGCCGCTGGCTCGACGCTCGAGCAAGTTGGATTGCCGGCGCTCGCGGGGCAACGCGATCTCGTATGTATTACGCTTCTCACCTTGACACGACTCTCCTCCGTCTTTATGGCTGCTGCGGTTTCGATGAGCCTCTACGTACGGCAATCTCGCGCGGTTTTATGGCTATGTGATAGTTCGAACGATATGCCGCCTATAACAGGTGCTCTCTCGGATGTTGGTGGTTCTCCTTTTTTTTTCTTTTGGCTAAGGTCGACGTTTAGAGCTTTCATCGCTTGCACGCGGTTACGATTAGTACGATTGGCAGACGGAAAAATTCCAGTTTTTCATCTAATACGACTGCCAAGAGAGCAATGTAGAATCGTGGAAGTCATTCCGCTCGAGAGTTGGCTGGGGGTTGGGGGATCATTAAAGTCATGCTTATGCCTCGGCGTACAAGCTGGCCAAGCTTATAATCAGCCTGTAATTGCGAATTAACAGGCGGACGAGGAGCTCGTGCTCGTTGACTGAATAGCCCCTCTCCTTACCGTGTAATTTATTTGAACATTGTAAAGCTGTTGCAGTCGCTACGTTTTTTTCTTCTTTTCTTTTCGCTTTTCTTTAGTCCCCCGTACATAACAGCGATAATAAAAATAATAATGGAAAAAAGGAGAGGAAAAAAAACACAGAAGCTTTTACCAAACTGGCGGGAGAGTTAGGCGGAGAGTAATGACGCGGTGCTGTATCCATTATAAAATTCAATTACCGGAAATTCACCTAGCGCTCAGAGAGTATATATTTACGCCGGGAGTACGTTAGGAGCGTTTCGAGCTTTCGGCTCGGCCGTTTATATTAAAACGCGACAACCATATCTCAGCGAGAGCGACAAATAAACGTCCCCCCCCCCGCGCGCGTATAACTGTCCGATCGATATATTTCACGCTTGACTAAAAATTTGTAATCGGCCAATTATATGTACACTAAACGGCAAATTTTCAACGAGCGCCTGAAATTACGACATTACAAGCTATTCGAAGGCGATGTGTACATCGAATCGGCGCGATATAAAATTAAGCCTGATACAATTTCAGACGTTTGATTTTCGGTGAATTATAACATCGTCGCTATACGCAGACACACAATCGGGTGCCCGCAGCGTCCCGGGGACGCTATACTCACACAGACGTTTGCGGAGAGTCGTGTGCGCGGGGGCCGCGCCCAGATAGCCTCCACTTCTCACCCGTAAATCAATATTACGAGCTCGCGCGCCGGCTCAGCCACGCGGCTGAGGGAGCCCTGAAAAATTCGAGAGCCTGCTTATACCGCTCCCTATGTGTATATTAGACCTCTGCGTACACACACACATATAACGTATACCACGTCCTGGGATTGTCGGCTGTGGCTTAATACCCCCTCCAGGTCTTCTCACACCCTTACCCCTTCGTATTTCGATTATGGAAATTGAGACGTTAAGGCGAGCTCGTTGGGAGGGGAAGTGGAGGTGTATATTTATTCGGCTGTTAAGAATTTGTATACGCGATGGCTTTGGATTATATTAGCGACGTGTAAATAAGCGCGGCCCTATGCGACAAGTTTGCGTGTTCTCGTATTTTGTTTTACAAGGTTTACTTTTTTTTTTTAAATTTTTTTTTCTCTCCGTTTTTCATTTTGCTTAATTAAGATGCGCGTTCTTGATTAACATTCTGCGGGCTTTTTAGTTTAATTCCCATGTATTTGGGTTAGTAATGAATTATTAGTTGTAAAAAAGGGTTGAATTGCGTTTCAGCGTTGGAGAAGAAAATAGAGAAGTCGATAAACAGAGTATTGACGTTAATGGATATGTCTCCCTATTAAACGAATCTCTAATTGTCGGAGAGAGATGAGAAATTTGTAGATTTGCTAGGCGTTTAAACGCTAGAGAGGGAAAGATAAATATTGCCGATATCAATTACTACGGTAATTTGAAAATATCCGCATAAATAATGCCACTAAAGCACAGTACTGTGTCTCCGGGATCCGAAAAATCGGTATAGGCATATATTGAGTGCGCTGTAAAATCCTGAATTTGCATAAACCAAAAGAGAAAAGTTAAATCCAAAATTATGGCACGCATAACAGACGTACGCGCGAGATTTATGGAAAAAGAAATCTTACCAAACGGTGGGCCCGATTGACATTGAAGTTGCGGGCTCGCAGAAACCTGAGCAGGTAGGCGTCGTCCATCCGATGTGGCATGCACTCTCCCCGCTCTGCAACAAGCAAAAAAAGAAGAGAAAAATTAAATTATTCCTAAGAACAAATTTAATTCCCGTAACGCGAGCCGGCATTGAATTCCAATCGAGGCTTTTCAATGACCGAGCTAAAAGTCGAAGGAAAACCTAGACCCAACACCCGATCCCAACGACTTCTTCGATCTGTATTATCCAAAGTTTCTCATTACCCGGGTAAAACAATATTTCAAATCGTGAAAAAATAAAGGAGAAACTCTAATCCCCGGCAGCAAATTCAAAATCGCTCTCGTTCGGAGGATAACCAAAAAAAGGAGCTCGTACTGTCTGTTGCAATATCGAGCCGTGTTACTCTCGTCGATTGCGAGAGGGCAATTTTCTAAGGCTAGAGAGAAAGAGAGTAGTGAGCGGTTGCCGGTGAAATGCCAGAGCGTGTCCTTGCTCGTTGAAAAAGGAGAGGCCCGATCGTCGTCGCCCGACTCGGAGTCTCGATAAGCACCCGGCTTATCTTGTACACGAGAGGGCTCGCGGGGAAAGGCTTTACGGAATTTAGGTCTGTTACCACCTCTGCGCACCCCTACATTGATTATCGAGGCCTGATTATTTTAGCGAGAGGAGCCTGTGCTTTTACGCCTTGATTTTTCTTTTTTAAATTATTTCTGTTATTTTCTTTTCAACGCGTATCGGGGTTGAGAGAGAAAGAGAGGGAGATCCCCTTTCCTTCGCTGCCCAAGTGCCGATAAAAATTTTGATGTCTGAAAACTGTTAGCCGTGAAAAGCATGTAGAGCATAGACGAGAATAAGAGGTGAGACATTCGAGCCTGCCATTAGTCCTTATACTAACATTGAAAATATTATTGGCTCGACAACAGTTTATGTACGACACATTAAATTCACGCTGTTTATTTGTCTCTCTCTCTTTCGCGTATGTGTGTCCCTTTCTATAGGGATTTTTCTCGAAAGCGTATTATTTCTTTCCTTTTTATTTTCCAAGGTTAACCACTTCTCTCTTTCTCGTTCTCTGCGTCAGAAGGGAAAAGAGATTAAGTATTTTTCGTTCGCAACGCTCCGTAGTCGTATTACGAAATTTGTTGTTCCCTTATTTTTATACTCTCTCCCCTTTTTCTTTTACTCCTCGTCGTTGTTTATTCCAGCGCGCGGTTTTCGAGAGCGCCCTGGCGTCGGGAAAATGTCGTCGAATATTTCAAACCGCAAGCATATTTAAACTTCGCGATGAAAAAAAAATCCGTGATTTTTTTTTCTCTCGCTCCACTTTGAGCTCCCCCCTCCGCTCCTCTCACTCTCTAGGCTGCTCTCGTTATAATTTGCGCTTGGAAACTTTGTCAAAGGTTGTTAATTTTTTAACAAGTTTTGTCTGCCGCTGAAGTTCGACATTTAATTAAAAATTTATCAAACGCGATTAAAATCGAAAAATTTTGTGTGTGTGTGTGTACATCGGAATAGCGGAGGCGGACGTATATCGACGAGTGACCGATAAAAAAGGCGGGGGAGCAAACGAAGTAGAAGCGATGATGAAATCCTTTTTTGTTACTTCCTCAGTGGGCAAATCTGTTTCGTGATAGCGATAAAACATTGAATTCGAGTCAACGCTCGGTCGCTTTTTTTTTTTTAATATTTATAAGGCGCAGTAAACCGTATAGAATTTCCAATTTAATTTGCAACTTGTTACCGCGAGCTTAATGTGCCCCTCAAAATTTCATAATCAATATTCTGAATAATGACGAGATTACTACCCCCCATTTAAATAACTTAAATCCGAGAAATTGTAAGAGACGCACTCGAACGAAACTAACGACACGCAATTTATAACGCACGAATGACCATCGGATAAGAAAAAAAAAACAGATTCATAATAAACGAACGACCTTTAAATATTCATAATTTTTTTGTTCCAACTTGCAAAATAAAGCTCGCGCTTGTAACGAAACCCACGTGTGCACTGGTCGAAAGAAAAAAAATTAAGAAAAAAAAACTAAAAATCTTGAAAGTGAAAAAAAAAGTAATCACACCTGAAAGCATTTAATGAGATTCATAAAGCCTTCGACGCCAGGGTTTTCCGCGCAGCCGCGTACAAATATTGACCAACGCGCGCGCACTGCAAGATCAGCAGGAAAGCAGACGCATGAAATACACGCCGCGGCAACAGTCTTAAATCCCCTTCTCCCCTAAAATCTTCCATTCTTTGTTTTCCCACTTGAAAACAGAAAAAACAAGAACAAAAAAAGCTTCCCCTTCAGCTCGTAAACTCTGGCGTACAGCTAGTCTTAAGAGCGAATCGCATGTTTCAGTCCATATTACGCTCATCAAGCGTCGTCAGTCCCGTTCGGCCGAGGAAGCGTAGTTAACGACGCGCCGGCCTATATCAAAGCCCCATATGCCGCTTATGTATGTGTGTGTACATCGCGGAAATTCGAGGCATAGGCTTTGATCCAGCTCCCGATATACCCACACTATTCCTCTCTCATATATATATATATAAATTACCTCGCGCGACTTTTCCGTAGCCCCCTTTTGCACCAAGGCCCAAGGTCCATAAATCCGCGAGCGGACACGTTTACGGGGCGTAATTCAAAAATGCCCGGGACATAGATATATAGAAATGCGGGCGGCAATGCAATAAGCGATAGAGTCGAAAGAATAAGGGCAAAGTGGAGGGGGGGCAGCCGGGGGCTTTATCTTCGGGCGTGGAGAGTCTCTGTCTGTGTACACAGGTGAGTTAGTGCTTGCATGCAGCAAGTGCGGCCCGGCTTTCCCGCGCACACCTTTTGCCCCCCAGCCCATTAGTCGTACATTTCTCTCTCTTTCGCTCTAGGGAAGGAAATTATTATTCTCCGGCGTTAGGCTCCCATTCGTTTTTATGGCGCCGATAAACAATGAGAGCCTAGCTCTCGCGAAAAAGATTAGGACGCGCGATCTCTCTCTCACGGCGGTATACGCGAGGGTTAGTAATGAATCCGCGATTATAACGCTAACGCGTCTGCTTCGCTCCTCGCCGTTATCCCCTGGATAAAGTTGAATATTCTCCCGCGTCATATTGCTCGGATCAAAGCGATTATTCATTACCGGCACGTTGCACACACGCGTATAGAGAAGGCGCGCGAGGCCGCCGAGTCCTAAGCGAGCTGCATACACGCACCATAGAGCAGCGTACACTGTCCATAGAGGAGGTAGAAAAAGCCGGTTGGCCGTATAGAGGCCAGCGGTATGCGCAGGAGCCGAGAGGGGGGACTACTCCGAGGACAAGGCGCATTATGTATACCCACCGTATATCATTTCCCTGAGCTCGTGTATGGTCTGGCACTTGACCTCCTCGCTCTCGCCGAGCTCGCGTCTCGCGTACTCGAGGGCCTCGTCGGGCACGTGGTCGAGGTCCAGGCTGAGCTCCTCGTCGGCGACGAGACCATCCTCCTCCTCCTCGGGCTCGAGGCCCGGGTCCTTTGGCTCGGGCATTAGCTGCTCCTCGTCGCTGCTCGCCGGACTGCTCGGACCGCCGGGGCCGTCGGTGCAGCAGCCGCTGTCCGCCCGCTCCCGCTCCCCGACTACCGTCCCTACTCGGCTTGACTCTTCCTCCTCCTTATCCTCCTCTTGATGCTTTTTCTTCGGAGCTGGCTGCTGCTGCTGCTGCTTCTTCGCTAACGACTTGGCCGCATCCTCGGAGGATGCTGGCTTATCCTCCTGCAACAGCCCAACGAGGATTTTCATAATTCGAGGGGGGTTTTTTTTATGCAAGGGTTATTGGGTAGTTATATACGCAAGCGTTTTCAAGGGTAAATTGGGTAAGTGGGCTCGAGAGTGAGCCTACTACGTTGTAAATTTCCATTGAACGCTTATTTATGGAGGCTTGCGTTTATTTCTGGGCTGAGAAGGGGATGGAAGTTAGATGGGAATTAAGGATAAAACGTTTGGACATTTTTTTGCCTCGAGAGAACTTTGAAGTTTAACGGCTGGATGGGAGCAATTACGAGGATAGGTGATTTTTCTTCTCTCTCTCATTTTTTTTTTGTCTATTTTCTTTTGGCGCGTGCGGAGAGAGATTATTGGAAAGTATATCATCGCGCGAATAACGCTCGTTTGATGGGGGGCCATAACATTTTGGAGGATAAATCCTGCCTTAACGGCGAAACTTTAAAAGCCAGACTTTTTTTCTCTCTCTCTCTCTCTCTCTCTCTCTCACGAGCGAAATCACTTGATTGCGATAAAATTAATTTTTTTCCATCACTCGCCTTTTCTTTTTTTTTGGTTTATTGTCACAACAGGAAAAACCGATGTATATTTTTATCGGTGAATATTGAGCAGAGAAAAAAAAAGGCGACAAACATTTTTAAATACTCAATAACGCGTTAAGCGAGACACACCGTGCAAAAAGTCGCTTTAGATTCGAGCGAGAAAAAAACGAGGATTGCATCGACACAATCGCGCTTGCAAATTATGCTAATTTCTCCAGGCTAATCGGCGATCGGCAAAAAAAAAACGCCAAGTGCACCGACCTCGAAGCATCGCTCGTTTGTTTACTCAATAAATCGACGACGAAGAAAAAAAATATTATCCACTTGCTTAATCTCCGCGACAACACTGTATGTACACCTTGCGCGCACTTTATGGCTTTATCCAGCGTGTGTGTCGAGTACCGAGGAGAGTTTTAACCGTTTTCTAAATCCCCCTCGACTCGGTCAACTCGAGAGCCGTGATTTAATGGGGCCTTGACTTAGAAGCCGGAGATGCGTTTCGAGAGTCAAAGGGGACGTTTTCTTTAAAAAAAAAAAAAATATTCTCGAGAGCATAAATACCGATTTGCCGTAATTGGTATTCAGCGCTTGCTTTTCAAGTTCATCGGTCATCGCAGTGTGTGCTCGCTACGTTTAACATTCGCGGAAACGTTTCAAGGATTACGGGAGAGATAGGTATGTCGTATTAGCATAGATTCGCGTTTTTAGGTGGTTCAACTGGGAAAAAATGGTTAATGAAAATTTGATGAAGAAGCATTCTTTTTTTTGGGGGTATGTTAACGGTTTGTCTTCTGGATTTATCGAAGGGAAGATCTAAGGGGCTTATATAGAAATATATCCGAGGATGCCGGGAATACTTTGGTATTTCGTTGGTTTCTTTGTGCGGCTTGGCTTTAAGGGCCCAATAAACATTCGTAATAATTGAAACTATTAAATTTTTACGAGGCAGTAAAATTTCAAAATGCAGTATCTCACGTTCGAACGTTGAAATACGATATTTTAAAATATAGCAGGGGAAAAAAAGTTGTATTATAAAACTGGTCAATTAAAAATTGAAAGTACGTTTTTTCAACCAAACTTTACGCGTAATGAGTTGTGTAATTGCGATGAGGAAGGAGGAAAAAAACGCAAAATTCATAGAATACCAAGGAGGTGATCTGTATCGATCCGTTAACGATTCCATTCGCCAGCTTCGACATGGATTATATTGTTGAGCTGTTACGTTAAGCCATTCACATCCGCCGGTTATTTCTTCACTTTCCCGCGATTTTCCCGCTCGATTCTTCTTTTTCCTCTTCTCGTTTACAAAATTCACTGTTTTATTATATATCCGAACAGTCGATAAAGTTTTTCTTTTCACCTCGAGTTTTCGCACTTGCGAAATTCCAAAGTTTTAATATAAAAAAAAGCGCGTAATTAAAAAAAGGAGGTTAGAGTTCGAGGAAAAAATTCAAAGTTACATTAAGCTTCCCATAAAACCATAAGAATCATCAAACCAAACGACAAGAAAAAAAAAGGAAAAACGACTCTCGCGAGACAGGGACTTTCGTTTATCACAAGAGTAAAAGAAGATGAAAGATTCGCGTTATGAGGTTAGATATATAATGAGCGCATTAACGCTTCTCGCATATAAGCACTCCCCGTCCGATTAATCCGAAGCACTTTACGAGCCTCCGCCGCTCATAATAGAAAATTACCGGCACACACACGCGCGCGCGCACAAATCGGCACTGAGAGACACATGCACCAAAGTCACAGCTTCAGGTTTTATTGAAGTGGAAGATCGGCCACCATAAAGAGTGAAAGTAGCGCCCGTGAATAATGTATATATAAGGCCCCAGAGCTCCTCGTCGTATCCGAAAATCCAACCGGCCGCGGCAGCAACCACGTCGACAATGCCTCGGGTAAGAAAACTCCGGGAGGAAAGAAGGGGGGGGGGGAAAGGAAAAGAAAGAATGCGGGGGGGTCCGGTAGTTTTAGGGGGCCCCGGCAGTTGCGGCTCTATTGTCCGGAGTGGGCGCGCGACCGCGGAAAGCGAAAATGCGCCCGAGAGCGCAGAGTCAGTGATGCAACTGAGCCGCCGCTGCGAAATACCCTCGGCCGTGGCGCGAGCAAGCCTCTTACTCCCGGCATCAGGCCCCTCGCGTCTCTCAGCAGCAGCCGCAGAGAGAGAGAGAGAGGAGCGCGAGGCCGCGTATAACACCAACGAGAGCGCTATGCAGCTGGTTAACCACGCGCACCCGAGAGAGAGAGAGAGGCTATATTCTAAGCGTCGCGCTCTGCGCTTAGGCGCTATACTCGGGCTTACACTGCTTAGTATTTCTTTCTTGCTTGGTGTCACGGCTCGACCTTTTTCTCTCCTTTTTTTTCGTTCGCTTTTTTTTGTGCGCCTGTGGGTCTCTCGAACGTTTTGGTAGGGGTAAGAGATATTTTGTAACGCGCCTATACGTAGGCTGTAATCGCGGAACGATCGATCGAGATTTTAATACAGAGTTGGCTGTGCTTTTTTATCGCCTCGTGCCTGCGTTCCGATAAATTTTCCTGTTATCTGGAAACGAAAGCTCCGTGCTATTTTGCATCATTCGCTTGTTTATTGGAAACAATGGAAGCATTTAGATACGCGTGTACGTAATTTATATAATTCATATATTGTAATTCGGGCGAAACATCAAATTTGTATAATCGCTTTCGAATTCGCGTTAACCCATGGTAAGGGGGAGGGGGGGCTAAAATTTAATTAACGTCGACCCAAATTCCTCGCTAAACCTGAAACGCAGGTAATTACTCTCCGAGGGTCCAACTCACTTGGCTCTACGAGGTAATTTTCCCGGGATTTTGTGTTCAAGATTAGCCCCCCATCCGCCAAACAGTGTCGCGCTGAATTTCGCGCGCGGGCCAAGGTAATACGCATCGCGACACTGCGTTCGTTTGTTGCCATTTTTTTTTATACCGACATATTTTTTTTATTCTCGCGGCTTAGTCATTAACGCGCTGCTGGTAATTCTAACGAGATTCTCCGTCTCGCTCGTGTGACGCCACGCCTACCGCTTTTATCTTTACACGATGGCACTTTGACATGGCAACAGACGTCGATGAAAAACGTGCTTAGCGCGCTCTTCACTTTTATTGGTGACTTTTTTTCGGCTGCGAATGGGAATGAGGATGAAGGCCTCGCTAGGCTGGAAAAAAACTTTATTAGTTCGCTGACTTCCTCGTGTAAATTAATTTAATAGCGACAGTCGCGCGGACGATTTACTTATTTTTTTTTCTCCCTCCGGATACCAATAGCGATTGGATTTTTTCATTTTTGTTAAATTTTATCTTGTTTACTATGCCGTGTTTTCCTTAATTTCTTCATTTTTTTGTTTATAAAAATAAAAAGGAAATCGTTAAAGGAAAAGAGGGAGAGAGAGAGAGATTGATTATGATGTCCCATGCCGTTTGGAAAGGCAAAAAATTGCGGAATAAAATAGCTGAATTCCTGAGCGTATCGTAATCCAGCTGAGCGCGAGGAAATCAGTATTACATTTATAAATGCTTTTACGGTGTCCGTCGTATTACAAAGAAGAAGAAAAAAAAATGTAAAAACGATCCAAAACGCATTACCTTCTTGCCTCACTTTCAACAAATTACAAAACTGATACCCCTCCCCCTCCTCCCCGTTGACCGCGTCGCGATTTAAATTTATATAAAAATTTATTCAAACAAAAAACTGCCCTATCGAATTTGTTCAGCATATCGCAAAAAATCGTATTAGAGTGAGCGAGAGAGGCAGTCGAGGCAGAGTAATCCGAGATCGTTGTAAATTCAAATGAATCACGCGGCCTGCAAATACTCGGCCTACTTAAACAGCAATAGCCGCGGCGCGACACACGAGATCGCTCAATCACCGATTGAGCAATCGGCCGAGATCGAAGAAGAAGAAAAAAAATTGTCCGCGATGGAAAAAAAATCGAAAGGAAAACCTACTGGGTTTTTTCCATTCTCTCTCTCTCTCACACACACACACAACCCGTGGCTCCTTTTTCTGCGCAGCAGCCGTGATCTTTGTCGTTCCTGAATCAACCTGCCTATTACTATAAAAAAGAAGAAAAAAGAAGAGTCTATTGTTGCGTGCTTTCCCTTATTCCTCCCTCCCTTTTCTCGTTTCTTCTCTCCGTCTCGTTTGCGAGCGGATCCCCCTTCCCGCGGTTTTTCTTACACGGGAACGGACGTGCGGTCTCGGTAGTTCGCTTGAAATCTAAGGTACATAATGCTCGGTTTTGAAACGTCCCCGTTCGCCTACGTAGGCCTGCCGAGAGAGCGCCGCTTGCGTGTGCTTTTAATGTAATTACCTGGAATTAAACGCCCGCGCGCGGGGGAGGGGGAGTAAGGCTCTCTCGCGTGCGTCGCACCTGAATATTATACATGAGAGAGGAGGGGGAGGACTCATTGTCGTAAACTACTGCTGCATGAGAACAACGTACCTTCATTTTCTTTCCTACGTACTGTTCGCTTCGATGTTATCAACTCGCTATACCGAAGCTTAGAGGAGTCCCGTCTTTATAAAATCGGTCGTAAAATCAGGCACCGTGTCCTCGGCTCCCATCATCCTATGTTTTTGTTATCAAACCCAATTAACGCGCACAATAGCCCCAATAAAGCCGTGACTTAATGAAAAATAAAAAATAAAGGAATATGCTAAACAGGTGGAAAAAAAATACGTCGGTATGTTTATGGCAAAGCCGAGAGAGACTCTTTCCAGCCTGCGGTCTATCTGTATAGAGGTGGAGTTACTGGGATGTGGGCCCTTTGCTACTCACCGCCGCTCGGCCGAGCATCGCAACCAGAGCCAACATCTTCGGGTCCTTAGAGAGCAGCCCGATCTGCCTGCGGTTCGCTTCTTTTTGGCGACGCCCCGAGCCTTTTAACTCTCTGACCACTCTGCTCTCTTACACACACAGCACTCGCACCACACGATCGCTCGGCTTCAAGGACGTTCTTTGAACTCTTTGCTGTCGAGAGTATAGAACGCGATGGTAAAGGAGAGAGAGAGAGAAAAAAAAGGAAGTGCCACGAGGCTTTATATTCTCCCGTGCTTAGAGGCTTAAAGTAATTAACTCGGCGTCTCTCTCTCTTTTACTCTCCGTGGGTGACTTGCAGCTGCAGCGTCCGTTGTTCTTTCTTTTCTCTTTCACGCGTGTCTGTTGCAAATTGTTGTTTGAAGTTTGCCCGACGATCAAACGAAAAAAAACACCTTTTTTACCGGCCCCTTGAGCTGAACTTTTGAAAGGTCCGCCGTTACCATCGACCGCCGGATTAATTAAACAATAAGCTTTGCGCGATTAAACGAGAGGGAGAGAGAGAGGCGCAGGCCGGTAAGAAGAGTCGCGAGAGGCTTTCGCTTTCCGCGCGTGCCAGAGTAGCCGGGGCCCGACTGGAAAACAAGCAGGCGCCGCCGACGAGCAAAGATCGTCTGACTCTCTGTCCCTCTCTCTCTCTCTCTCTCGCTTGTATTGCTTCTTCCCTTCGCGAGACGCGACTACGCACATTATGTGTATATATAGGGACTAGGGGCCCCGGCGATGCTGCTGCCGCGGGGGAAAAGGCCGCTGGCCCGCGATATAACCGGTTGCGCGCGGCTGTTGGCCTTGACAGCGAACTTGACACATCGCCCCTGTGTATATGTGCGTGTATGTATATATTTGCATGCCGCCGGGCCGAAAAAGACTTTTCGGGTAATCGCTGCACGCGCCCGAGCGCTAGAGCTGATTCCATTCGATAAAAATGCCAAAGGCTTTGATTTTGGCCCGGGATAAAGGAGGCAGAGGTCGTTAGCATTGGATAACCTGATGTGTTAGTCTCTCTTTCTCTCCTTGTGTGTTTGTTTGCTTTTTTTATTCTTCTTGGTTTTTGGGATGCTTCGGATGGCATGAATATTTACTCGGCAAAAAATTAATGCGACTGGCTGGCGAGACACATGCGCGCGTGCACGGACTATCGAGACTCCTGGCGAACGCATATAGTTATATATTCGAGGGACATTGGTAGTCTGGTCCCTGAAAATCTTGGTATGAGCGTTTATTTTTTCGTTGTATTATTAATTTCGGATTACTTCTGTCGCTTCCGATGTAAATTAACGAATCCACGAATTATGGAAATGTAATGGCTGGGCTCTCTTGGATATTTTATTTATTCCAATCCTTGTTTTTTCGGTTTATCTATTTGTTTTATCTGATTGTTTTTTTATGTAACTGCATCGTTTTTACTTTGCAACAGTTCGTCGCTTTCAAAGTGAAAGGAGAGTATCGTTTTAAAATTGACGTCAAGCGATATAAGTAGTTGCAGCCGAGTACGGCAAGACACGCGTGTGCAAGTAGAATTTTGACGTTTTCGAGATCGAAGAAAACAAACACAACGACGTTTTGAGATTTACTTTCGATGAATACATTAAACCGTGGAATTAATTTAATTTTTCAACAATTCCGTTAGGTTGTTTGTTTGGAAAACGGTTATTTGCCTTGGGTTTCAGCAACTTTTCCATTGAGTAGAAAACGCGCCCAAGAAATTCGTGAAATGCACGTGCTATACCGGTGGCAAAGAAAAAAAAATATTTAGAAATCGGGATGCAATAGCTGTAACCGTGTCTGGGAATTTATTTAAAATTTTTCCAGCCGTACAAAACATTCATTCTGCTCTCCGCACACAATGTCAATGAGAGGTAGAAACGAAAAATCGGTATGTCCCGTGGGACTCGGAAAATTGAGTCAACATTTTTTTTTATTTATCTTAAACTTCGAAATACGTATCGCCGTTGGCTTTTTTGAAATATTTACGTTTCTCAAGCGGTCACTTGTGAAGCTTGCAACAATTTTCAAGTCCAAGCCTTACATAATGCAAAGGGAATCCGTCATGAGGACTCGAATGGCCAAACAATCTTTTCTATTTCTTCACTGACCAATAAATTTTGTGCGCTGTTATTATTTCAAATTAGCCGTAATTGACGGTTATTTAAGCGTAATTAGCATACATTTTAGCGTACGTTTGCGCAATTTCAGCGAGGCTGTTTTTCTTTAAAAAAAATGCAATTTGAAAAATTAAAAGAGAAAAGTTTTGAGAAACACGACGGATTCTCAATTAAGATCGTTATGACTCCAACGCCCTCGTTAATTGTAAATTTTAAAGTTTTTCGTTCCCGTAAAAAAGCCCGGGGATAAACGGAAACGGGCCGAATTAATTATTCGGCCGTATTAATAATTAATAATTATCGCGCACCCGATAAATTTTCCATACGAATCGGCCTTTTTTTATCCGGGCGTTGAATAGTCCGGGCCGCAATTATCGGGAGATAAAAATAGAAAGGCGGGATGAAATTTACAAGCGCGTATTGCTTATACACTGTGCATAATATAGTTGTATACGAGAACAGCCAATTTCTGTGTTAATGAATAGAATACTTTTAGATAGAAAGAGCGAAAAGACCGTTAATAAAGTACTTTAAGAGAATTTTCGTTTATTATAAAACCGTAAATTCCGAGCCCGCTCATTTTCCTCCCGATGGTAATAATCTCCAAACCTACTTCCACCCTACCCCCCAAAAATAACTCTCTTTCTCTGACTCACCTATATCTCCGCTCGATAAGAATCCTCAGCAGGTACACACCGATTCACCAAAATAAAAAAAAAAGGAAACAACCACTGGTCTCCGTCTATCCGTGAGGAAGCACTCAGCAGCAAGTTGTCACCGGTATAGTGATCCGCGCGGTCGAGCGGGCAGTTTAGTACTGTGTGTGCGTGGGGGCCGAATCCAACGAGGGGGGGTCCGCTCTCCGCTCTACGTGAAAACGTATAGAGCGCTCTTCCGCGTCTGGGGCTCTCTCTCTCTCTCCCCCGCCGCGCGGCTCTCGGTGAGAAAGTTGCCCGCGCCGGTACAATCACCTCTCTGCAACGCCACTCTATACCTCGACCTCCCCCTCCTCCACAGCTCGCGCTCTATGAAAATGGGGGGGGGCCTAGCGTGCGATTGTTCGCGGCCCTGCAAGCGCGCCTGGTGTACGTCATAGAGGAGGAAAAGTACGGCGTAGCCTTAAATGGCGATGGAAAGCTTCGCGGGGGACGCTTCTACCCCCTTCATCTTTTCCCGCGCGTATAAGCACGATCCTTGTTCTTGCTGCTTCAGTTCCATTATGCGCGCTTTGCTCATGAAATTTTCAGGCACCCTCGTCGCAATTGTATAAATTTTCGGAGAAGCCAATGTGTTCCTTTTTTTCTCTGATCAAAGAAAACCAGTGTTCCGCTCTCGATCGGAGGACAAGGTCGCGCTTTTTATCCCCGGCCCGCGGTAATCGTGCAGGGGATAGGGGGGCATAAATTGAGGAATATGAGAAACGCCGGTGTATCGGGAGTTTCACCCGCGCGCTGCTGGGTATGGCGTACAACGCGGCTGTCCGCGTACTTTGAACGCGGATGATTTAGAGAGCGGACTTTATGAGCACTTGGAAATTATGCGAGTCGAACGACTACCTCCTCAGCAGGAGGGGGGTAACTCTCTTCTCTATAGGCTTGCCGTGACTTTTTCCACTGGGCGCTTGAACTTACGATTGAGACGAACAGGCAAAGTTGGCCTCGCGTAAGAGACGCGCGTTACGGAGAGAGAAAAGTCGGCAAGCTTTCTTATCTCGAGAGCGACGTTTTAGTAGTTGCAAACCGGTCGGAGTAGCCTGGGATATAATCGAAAACCTACCGGCCACGTAACCCGATCACACGCTCACGGTTATACATCCTGCATAGCCGAGGAGAGAAGGATAGAGGTACACGTTTGGCTTACATAATTTTTTGGGCTTGGACTTTTGCAAAAGCTGACTTCTCGGCGGCCGTTTAAACCGCGAGGCTAACGGTGCCCGTGCACGCCTCTTTAAACAAAAGTCCAAATGTAAAAACTAAGCGCTCGAGAGAGCGTCCGCTTTTCTTCCTCGTCTTCTCGTTGCTCAAGGTACGAAGAAAACAAATAAAAAGGCACTGGCAATGATTCGCCGGGGCACAAAAGCGCTGCGTAATTGCAGCGATAAATCCGAGAGACGCCCAATAGCGCGGCTAGTCGCGCTAAGTGGCAGCTCGAAAAATTTCAAATTTACCGTTCGCTCATCTTTTCAGCCCCCTTGCTACGCTCATCCTTTCGCTCCTGCCCGTGCTTTACAGCGTATAATAACGACAATGGGCGCATAAGCCTTTTAATAACCGCCCCGTAGTTTCACCTTTTCTCCGTCCGCAAAGATCGATGATTTTTCGGTCCCAACAGCGCCAATTCCAAGTTACCGGTGACTTACGAGCCGCTGACTTTCCTGCGCAGATATATCCGAAAGCGTTTGGGAAAAATCAATCGTTTATCAGAGGCCCGTAGCCGCGTTTAAATCATAACTCGCGCTCTTTTTACCCCCCCTTACCAAAGAATTTCTCGATCTTGTAAGCCTCGCTGACCCTCATGGCCCTAAGGAGGCCGACCGAGAGTGAAACTAAGCGCGCGTGCGTGCGGGATAGAGCCGATGAAAAGGCGGAGATACACATTTTAACGGTGCTATCGAGGCGCGCGGAATGCAAATTCGACTAGTCAACGGATTCGCATCATATTTCGCGGAAATCTCATTCTCGCGCTGAGAGAGAGAGAGGCGTCATTACTCGGTGTAGAGGCAGAAAGAGAGAGAGAGAGAGAGTGGCTATCGATTCAACGATTTTCACGCTAATTTATGTATCCGATGGCTTAACGGAGGGAGGCCTCCAAGACGACGTACGTGTTTTGCCAGCCAAGTTTAGTACCAACGAAATGTATTTTTTTTTTCTTCAGCCGAAGCTAAACAGAATTGCAATTTTAAATCTCTCTCTCTCTCTCACGAGTGGGCTCTCTTTTCTCTGGGGCCGGAGCGCACGATTTAAATTCGTTGTAAATTCCGCGCTAGAGAGAGGGACCCGGACACTATACATACCGCTACTTGATTTTCCTTCTGGCGCGCGCCGGGAAGACGTAACGTCCGCGCGCGCGCGCGTGTGTGTGTTTGCGCAGAGTTTATACCGATGATATTATCGCTTCTCGTATAGCGTGTACGCGTCCGTGACTATTTATCCGGCGCACGGGACGCGCGGCTGAAAACAAGCAGCGGGTGAAAAGGCCCCCCTTTCGAGATGAAAAATCGAACGTTGTCCGATCGGAGGAAGGTAATTTGCATTGATTGAATTGAATGCGTATGTAAAAAAGAATAAGGATAGAGGGATTGATTTGATATGTAGAAAAGAAAGCCGAAGCGATCTGGAGAGGGAAAAATTGCGAGAGACATACGTCGAATGGTTATCCAATTAAAATCTCACCTTCGGCTCTGATCTCGCGCGGTGGCCTTTGGAAAAAGCCAGGCACAGCGCGCGCCGGCAGAGTTAACGATCTACCGCCCGCAAATTTTTCATTCCACTTCCACAAGCGCACTTTCTGCCTGCCCCCCCCCCCTCCTTGTCCCCATGCCCGTTTTCTCGCGTGTGTACATCCGTAGGATCGAGTGTAAACCCCCCCCCTCTTTCGCTGGGATAGAATCTGGGCATATATCGAATCCTCGAGCGTAAATTCACCTCGGTCATCCACACGTGTACGATCTCACTCTCGCTCGCGCGAGACACACTATATAGCAAACGTATAGAAGCACACACGTATGTACAGATGTAGATAAAGCTCTCGTTATTCAATGCATCCGGCGACTTTCACGCCCGGCTCTTTGGCCCCGGCGAACAGCCGTATACCACCTCTGGATTTTTCCCTCCCCATCAGCTCTACCAGAGCCGTTCTCTCGTCGGCAGATTTTCTTCCGTCTTCAGGCGCGTCTTCCTCGCAGACGATGAAGAGAGGGAGATGAGTGTGGGAGTCTCTATATATACGACATCGCGTTACTCAATGCGCGCCCGATCGACCGACCGACCGGCTCTTGGTGCCCGGGGTTAACGTAACTTATGTAATGCATCTCTCTCTCTCTTTCTTTCTCATTCTCTTTCTCTCTCGGGCGTGATGATTATTCAACGGCCGTTTTTGCTCGAGGACTCGAGAGCCTAGGAGAAAAGGAAGACGGGGGGAAAGATCGGTGAGGCTTATATACTCTCCCGCAAGAGTGAGAGAGAGAGAGAGAGAGAGAGAGAGAGCGGCTTTCCGTCCTTAATGGCGCTTTGTCGGCGGTTTACGGCTTGTGCCGTACGGCCGCAGCGTTCACGGCTCTTTGTTTATGTAAATTAGTCCTCTGCTTTACGGTAATGGAAGTAGAGAGAGGCCCTAGACTCTCTAGACCTGATCTACTCTCTCTCTCTCTCTCTCTCTCTCTCTCTCTCTCTCTCTCTCGCTCATCGATTCGATTTTCTTCTCAGACAGATGATCGAGAGCTTGCATCTTTCTATAACCAAGGGGTTTTGATGGATACTTGCAAAATCAATATTTCTTTTTTTTTCGGCAGTGACGTAAGGATGCCGAATCAATATTCCTCTTTCTACATCTCGATGCCGAGAGGATTTGGCTTTTCTCGTTACTTAAGAAGAAAGTTGCAGAGGGAGCGCACACGCGCGTATGACTGGAAAGTTGGCGCGCTTGAGAGTTAATGAAACAGCTCGTTGGGCAAATGAAATTACGGGACACTTGAGAGCGTTCAATTTCCGCGACTTCGTTTTCGAGGTGCCAACAGGCCGGCTACGACTTCGAAAATGCGTTATACTTTGATTTCGCATATATCTGTATAAATTCAATAAGATATGCACTTAAGCGCGCTCAAATAAAACTTATCGGTTCGATTATTTTGTTATTTGCTTGGTAAATTGTTGATTATACGACAATAACGCGCTCGTCTCTCTCTCTTTCTCTTGTAAAAATGTCAAACTTTCTCCTCGTATATCAATTTGATCGCGCGCACAGTGCACACACAACGGCCCGGAATAATATAACTTAATTCGTTTAAAGTCTTGTTTCCGCTGGAAAATAAACTTGCAAATTTCTCTAATAAAATAAACGCCCGCGTGTACTTTATGTAATAAAACATACATCGAGCTGCATGCTCTCTTTTTTCCAGCACTTATACAGCGAAGACATCGGATAGCCTCTTCCCCTATACTTTCGAACAAAATTTACCGCTGCAACAAAAGACTGAGCTTTTATAAATTCAACCGATCGGCTTGATAACGGCCGCGCGTATACTTAAAGCTAAAAGTAACATAGTTTTAATTATACCCCGCTCCTGTGTGGTTTACGCAATTTAATCGTTATACTTTCGCGCGTTCGATGAGCAAGACAGCCGCGGCGTTTTTACTTTTCTTCAAACCAGCCGAGAAGAAGAAAAAAAATCGAGGAAAAGCCCGTATGGAAGGAAAAAAAGAAGAAACACGCTAGCTTGTCGGTAAACGGACGCGTAATCCGTCCAAACAGTCATTGCACTCCAAGTGGCATGATTACCCCCCTCCCCCCGGGCTCGAGCACGAAGTCTAGTTTTCCTCCCCGATTTTCAGGTATTTTATTAAATTACACGCCGCCCGCTTACATAGTCAACGCTTCCGGCTTCAATTACTTTCCTCCTCTCTTTCTCTCTCCCATTCTTGATATGTAGACACATACGAAAGCTCAAGCCGTTACTTAATGCACACTTTTATCCAGGCGGTTAGGCCAAACCGCCCTTACGTAACCCGGCTGCTCTGCGGTCAAACTCGATCGTTCAATATTGATCTAGCTATAGAGCGAGTGGCGATTAATAATTTCCTACAGATCGCTTTAACCAGCGCGGTGGGAAGGCCCTTAATACACCGGACCGCTCTGATTTCCGGCTAGCCATATCAATCTCGTGCAACATTTAAATTGACGTAAATCACAAAACTAAAGTCATCGATAATAAACAAACGTCTACATCTCGTGTCTGTAACTACTTACGCCAGAAGTTCATCGATCCCCGTATTGATAAATTTCCGAGAAGCAATAAGTTTACAAACAGCATTATAGGCATAGAAAAACAAACTTTTTTGCAACAACAAAAGCAGAGGCTATAACGATGCGAACTACTCGACGGGGCGTCGGCGAGCTATGAGAGCCTCCTCGTAATCGAGAGCGCAACTTTTCCGCGCGGCACGCCGGCGTTTCCGTTTCCACCGGCAATTAACGCCGCCAACCTCTCTCTCTCTCCGTCTCGGCTTCCTCCTCCCAAAGGAGCGCGCACGCGACTTACATCTCCGGCAGGCGTCTCCCCCGGGTCTCATTGACGCTTATATCACCGCGTGACTCGGTCGACTCTTGCCTCTCTTTTTTTTCTTCTTTTTTTTTTTTATTTCCTGCGCTGTACACGCCTTGATGATGAGGGAAATTAGGCGCGATTAAATATATGGAATCCCGTACGGAAGATGTGTGTTTCTTAACCATTGACTAATGGAATTTAATAAATTCCCCCGAAAATTTCAATCCAAACTTTTGGTAATTCGATAATCTAACGGCTGCAGGGGGTGAGTTAAAGCCGTTAGTCGAATCTAATGAAATTATAAAGTTCACTCGTATTATGGGGATACTAGTTTGCCCCGATATATAAATTCAAGCGAGTACATAACTTTATCAAAATGTTGGGCTAATTTCATTCGGGCCATTACAACCGCTGCATTATGGGACATCTATCATTGTAAAAGCAAAATAAATTGACAAAGACAATTTAACAGCGAAACTGTATACACTGTCGGGGACACCGCGATATTTGTAGACGTCCAAAAACTAATTAATATTTCCAATAACTAGGACTTTCGAGCCACAAGTGTATACGAAAGTACGAAATAAAGTGACGAAAAATAAAAATCAGCCTTCGTATACGCAAGTCTGAAAGTGGCAAGCTTGAAATTTTGCCTGCGGCAATTCGAGAGAGAGAGAGTGGAAAGTGCGCCGCGACGGTTTGAGCCCGATACGCGTACGTGTAGTGCCGGTTGCCCTGACACCGGCGCCTTCCTCTCGAGGCCTGAACTGGCATTGAAATTCGGAGATTCCGTAAAATGAAGATCGTTATGAATGTTACCCTGAAAGAGGAAAAATTGGATGTTACTTTCATTTTGTGTGATTTTTTTGGAGAGGTATTCTTTTTTTTTAAGAGTGACGTTTTTGCCTCTTCTTTTTAAGCCTGCATGGATTGTCAATCTACGTCAGAGAAAGAGGGAGAGAGATAATATTTACCCTCGAGGTAAGAATTGAGAATTCGTAAAAAGAAGCTCGAAATAGTTATACGTCAGACCGAGCGTTTCAGGTTTTTGTCAGGCATACAGATATACGCTCGTGTGACATAAACTACTTACTTTTTATTTGACTGTTATCTAATTCGATACAGAAATGGTTAAAGCTAAAAGTTTTTGTGCTTTTTACTTACGGAGCGGAATAAAAGGCGTTATGGTCTCTCTATCTCTCTTCCAAGATAGACCCTCTTTCTAAAATTTACAACGGCAAAGCGTGCAGTTTACAATTTGTGATCATTAAGAATTAGAGTTAACCAGTAAATTCAACCCGATCGCTCGTTAAAACTCCAATTAACGGTAGACCAAGACATACCGCCACTCGAAAATCCAATAAATTTGGTCTTTAAAAAAAAATCAAAACTACCCAAGACTTTAACAAATAACTCATCACTGCCAACGTGCGTTAGACCTCGAAAATCAAGATTATCAAAAGTATTTAATTACCGTCATAATGGCGCTGAAAATCAGCGCGCAGCAATCAACGTCCGCGCGTATACTTGGTTAATCTACAGAGCCTCCCCCCTGCACCATATAACAAACTGACTCGATCGTTTATCCGTCAAGCTGTAAGGAGCAAAGAATCTCGGCTCGTTAATAAACACCGAGAGAGAAATAGCGCCGAATTCGCGATGGCAATTAAGTACAAAGCGGTTCCTTCCCCACGCTATTTTTTTCACAGAGATATAAAGCAATTGTCGGGTGAAATTAAAAAGTAATAATTTCCGTGCGACTGTGATTTTCCTACGACTCGCATCGCGTCACCTTACCTTCCTGATATAGTTTTCGAAGCAGCCGATCGTTTATTACATTAACGACATTACACCGTATTTATATTCAACAGCTGTTTTTGTTTTTTTCTTCTTTATTTCGTTTTTATCTCTGCTCGTTAAACGAGCGAGCTCTCTCGGGCGCGACACTGTCTCCGTCCTTTTTTTTCTTTTTTGTCAAGCTTGCGCAATCGGCCGCGGCCGATTTTAGATGCCTGCCGATCGACCGTCAGAGAAACCCGCTGTCCATGGCCGAAGCCGGGGGGGCCGGCTATCCTCGGAGGAACTCGCTCGTTTATGATCTCGGGGCGCTTGCCACTTCTCCAAGCGCGTAATGCACTTTCGCGAGATCGCCGATACGGCTAATCTGCCGCTGAATTGAGCGTAGCTTCGAGATTTTAGATATAGCTCGACGATATCGAGATGATTGGATAAACGAACTGTTTAGCTCTAAATGGCAATTGTTAAGTAGGGAAAAATCGTTGGGATTGTTTTTTTTTTAATTTTTTTAATTGTCCAGCGGTATTTTAAGATCGTTTTTATAGGAACGATGGAGAGAAGGTCTTGGCGAGCGTTGTGGGGAATCTTTTTTAACTTCAATCGATATTTTTATCCGCCGTTAAAAACAACTTTTTCAGACGAATCTTTAATGCCTTCAAATGCAAAACAATTCTTATTATTCGCTTAGGCATCTTTGATTTTTCAGAAAAACAATAACCGACGCTTATAATTGACGTTTGTTGTTTTTCAGTGTCTCGTCTTTTTTATATTGTCTTTGAAAATCCAATATTTTTCAATTACGTTTTTTCGAGTGATAACATATCCTAGTTTTTCAATAATAAATAGTACTTATCGGTCAACTATACCGTATTTATTGTGGTTCAATGTCGATCGATATCTAAACTCTGTATTGGCAAGGTAAAGCAGGAGCCACTTATGATCTAGTGTAACCAGCGTATTTATGCTTTAAAATTCAAACGCAAAAAGTTGTGTACGTCAGCCGTATAATTATCTCTTTATGACGTTTACGGTTTTTGAGCAGAATCCAAGCTACTACTTAAGTAAATCTAATACATACGAGAAGTGTTTCTCGGTTTTTATTAATTTTTAAAAAATTTCTTTTCGTCAACAACAAAAAATACCTTACAACGGAGACTATCGAACAATATTTTTGCTCATTCTTCTTTTTCAACAACGTGTCAGCAAGTAATAACAGTTTCCCTTTTTTTCTTCAAAATCATCAAAATGACTAGAAACATTCATAAGGAATTAATTTCCTCGAAGAAAAAAAAAAGAAATAATAAAATTTCTTACGATATTCAACGGGGCTTACGTAAGAGACTGACGTGACAAATAAAGGATCTTAATTATTTCGCAAGTCGTAAAAATCTTTTATAAGCCATATCATTCGGTGTTAAACTATTTTTTGCATCTCGAACAAATTTTTATAGACTTGATACATCGCTTGTTGATTAAAAAAAAAAAGAAAAGAAAAAAACTTAATCACGTCCTATTTCCGTGCAAATCGAAAAGTTTTTCGAACTTTAATTGACCAACTCCGCGTCTACTTGCAGATGCATCCTATTACTGTATCATCAAAGACTAAAAATAAAGAATGACCCAGTAAGCGTATATCTGTCTCGCCGATATAATCCAACGATCTTTCGCTCGCAAAACAATATCCGAGCGAAATCGAATCGTCGTATCGTCACTTTTAAAATTCACAACATATCTTCCAAGTGGCATACTGATATCTCGCACGTGCGTCAACGAGCCCACGTCTTTCGCTCCTCATCGTGCCAAAGCCCACGCACGCACATAACCAAGCTATAAGGCCCCGTGGAAAAAGCCCCGGGCGCAGCCAATCTACGGCTCTGCGGATCGGTAAAAAATCGGCAAAAACTTACATCTCCACAGAAAAGAAATAAAGAAGCAGACGACCAAGCGCATCGCGAACACACAGACATGGCTGCGAATCCAACATGGTAAGGTATAGGCAGGGGCAAAAAGGACGAGTTTCGATCGAGCCCCTACCAGGCGGCCGCGCTCGTCGCTCGGCCATATAAAAGGCGAGCCTGGCGCCGGGGCGCGGGATTGGCAAACCGGAGTGCCCGGCTATTATTCTCTCCCGTGAACGCGTCAGCAGTGCTGTACAGCCGGTGTTGTCCCACTCTCTTTCCTCCGCGTATACAACGCCGGGGGACGCATCACAAACTCATATATACGTCAGTCGCGAGCGCGGAGTCTAGTGCGCCAAATCGACCGTACGCGCAGCGCTTTCGTTCGCTTTTCTTTCGCATCTTTGGACTGTTGAGCGCTCGAGGGCACATGATCAAAGGTGAGTTTGTCTAATCAGCGGGATTGTTTGAGCGAGAGTTTCGGGGATTTTCGTTTAAGCGCGAGCGGTGCGCTGGAGAATCGCTTTGTTCCCGAAACGTCCAGCGTCTTTACGTGGGAACGCGCGAGCTGATCGTCTCTTCGTTTCTCTCTCTCTTTCTTTCTTTCTTTCTTCTTTTTTTTCGTATTCGCCTTTTTTTTCTTTCGTTTCGTCTGTCGTCGTGACGTAAAACGATTGACCGAGCCGTCTCAGCTGTTGCGCTTGTGAGTCACTGTAAGCGTTACATTATTTTACGTTACACGATTTATTTTGTACTTACACTTGCATAGTTGCTGAATTTATAATGAATTTGCTATAAATTCGTTATCGAGTACAAATTATTTTTTTTTTAATTCTAGAATTATTAAACTAAAGTTTATAAAGCTTTCAACATTCTTTATCAAATTTCTAAAATGGTAAGCCAAAAATTCGTCTACTTAACATTATGCCAACTTATTCCTTCGAAAGAAACCACATATTCGATAAAAGAAAGTGCCCAGTCCGCACAATACAAACGTAACGCCAATTTCCGTGTTAATCAGAGCGAATTGCATCATATAAAAATCGTGCAGCCGTGTCGAGACGTTTAGCAACAAGTGTACGGCGTATATTTATACGATCGGCCCGCTCGAAAACTACAAGCGAAAACGCAGTCGTTGTAGAGGTTAGATCCGCCGGTAAAACTTGTGTGTGAATCAGTAGAGGGGAGAGAGCCTCAGTCGCCGCAAAGAAGCACGCGCTGTTTGTATACAGCGAGCAGTAGCCGCGGGAGAGAAGGCCGGCCGCGTAGTGCAAGTCACTTCGATCGAGAGCGCCAGGTGTACCGAGAGGGGGTAGAGGAGGGTGCGCGAGAAAGAGAGAGAGCCACAGCCTCCGCGGCTGCAGCGAGTCTCGGGAGGCGCGAGTGCCATCCCGAGTGTCCGCGAGGTTACCAGCCTGCCTTCTACGTGTCTTTAAAGAACACACTCGTGGCTTTGTTGGGCTGGCCGGCTCTAACTGGGTGACTGGGATAGCTTGTCTCTCGCTTTGGCTTTACCTACTGCGGCTTTATACACACAGGGCAGGATCGATTGCGGCTGAGACTGTGAGTTCTTCTGCTTTACTTTTTCATTTTATCCTCGAGATAGCCAGATGTTTGTTTTTTTCCGACTTTTCTTCTTTTTTTTTTTATCGCGAATAGACGAGGCACCAGTGTGTGTTGGCGATGCAAAAATCGATTAATTGAGTCGGAAGTTAACCGTCGGCTCGTCTGACCACATCCTGTATCTACTTGCTAAGTGGCGCGTTTGGTTGTTTTTTTTTCTTTAACCGCGACTCGCATGGCAAATGTACCTTTGCCATTTTACAGGGGGGGGGGGGTTATTTTTAAGCATGATACGATGAGTTGAACGATACACGTTGAGCCACGTGCGAGCATATAACTCAGCGTAAAATCCTAGAATAATTGTTAGTCGCGAATTTTTATTTTTTTTTTTTTTTATTACCAACGACTATATTTCCATCTAAATGGCTAGTTAAGATTTCAGGTGAGGAAACACGTTGCAACACCTGTGTATGAGAGCGAGAGAGAGAGAGAGACACTGGCTTCATTGTAAATATAGACACGATCGAAATCGTAGCGGTTCGTCGTACGAAATAATAGATGAAAGAGCGTCTACGTCATATTAATTTTTAATAAGATCAAAATGGCACAAAACTCTCTCGCGCTGGCCCGCTCGCGAGCGCTCTGAATTTTTTTTCGCTCTCTTCGGACGTCAATAATTATTTTTAATTAATCGCTCGTCATTTAACGAGGCGTCAATAAAAAAAAATTTAATTAATTATGCACCAACTCGTCCTTCCGTTTATTTTATTTTACTCGTTTCTTTTTTTTTTTCTTAATTTATTACCTGTATCAATGCAATCAATGCAATAATAAATAATACATCCTGAACTTCCTGCTGACTGCATTAGTAACATTAAAATATGAATTTTTTTTTTTTCAATAACACGATACGTTATAAATAAGTCAGAAGGACTACCCGAATGATAAAAAAAACATTATCGAATGGAACAGTCTTCTTTCGTGCGGATAAGCTATAACGAATACGTAATAGTATTAAAATAGAAGAATAAGACGAAAAAAAAACACGGACGTCCAGCGACGTATTCTGCAACTCATTCGCGTAATAGTATTTAATTGAAAAAAAGCACTTTTTGAAAAAAAATCACACGTATATCCCAAGTCGACGCATCACGGAACTTGAATAACGCAAAACTCAACGTGTCAAATTAAAAGGGTGTCGCTATTTTTCCGCGAAAACTAAAGCGAGTGGAAAAAAGAAATAATAAATCCAGCAGCGACCGCCCCTTCTCTGACGCAAGGCTTGGACGAGCGAGCAGCGGCAAATCGCACACTCGGCACATGTTTACCCGGCTGCGCGTCCGGCCCGAAAATGACAAACTTCAAGAATCGCAATCGCAATTCTCAAGATGCGAAGCGCCAAATGACACGTTGGAAATATGGGAGGAGGGAGAAATAACGACCAGCCGGGCGACACGCAGCTCTCGTGCCTGGACAGTGAGAGATTGTTTTTTTTTTTAAACAAAACAAGTGACGCTGGACAGTTGACCAGTTCATCTTGGCCAGGTGGCTCTCGTGTGCGCCCGAGAGAATATGGCCTTGCGCTTTACAATAAACGCGCAGTCGCACGCTAGCCACGCGATGCCCGGCAAGCGTGTTTTACATCGCAAATTGCTCTTTCGTTAATTCGCTGGATTTCGGAGCGGGTTCCGCGTATACGCCTCGCGATGCCGTATACCAACGTGGAGATAAGAGGATTTCTTTTTTAAAAAAAGACGAAGTTTTTTTTTCGTAGCAATGGGGGATGTGTCTCGGGTGGTGAGCTAATTAGGCGAGAGCTTTTTTGCTTAGCGCCGATGTTTTGCGCTCGCTGAGATGGAGGAGAAAAAAGTCTTCTCTGAATCCATTATTGCCAATGTAAATGTTCATGCAAAACATTTCATAAAGAAAAGAAAAATGGCCGATCAATATAAGCTCGAAGTTTTCTGAAACTTGTTTCGATAACAAGCGTAGCCTGATCTCCTGGCGTTCTTATAAGAATGAGAATTTGAAATTGCATCTTTTTTTTTCTTTGTTGCGTGTAGCACTTTTCAAAAGTTTTAATTTTTCGAGCGAAAAAAGAAGGTTGTTTTCATAGATACGGTAATGAAGCCGGATTATTTCTTAATCTTAACGTATTTAAAACAGTTTGTAAAAGCTCTGATTGAGATTTCTCAAAATATAACTTTTCAATTAGAGGAAAATTTCAAATTCCATTCAGGAAAGTGAGGAATTTTTAATCAATGGATAAATAGAATATTTTTTTAAGCGATTATCTTGACAGATAAAGATACTTTTTTTGTAAGAAACTGGAAATAAGTATCTATCTTTGAAGGATATTTCTCAAAAAAAAAAACGAATTGTAATTAAATTAATTGTCACTTTTCACGATAAAGCAAAGTACGCTGATAACTTTCATGAATACCAAGGACCCGTCATTGACCTTCGAATTTAAAGCAATTACAAACAAATCATTGCTGTCTATTAAAATGTTTACATTTTTTTAATGTATCCACTATAAAAACTTTTATATTGCCTCGAGGATCTTTATTATAAAGTTAAATTAAAAATATCTTATTCTGAAACACTTAGCTATACGTGACCAGAATAATCACGATAATTTTTTTATAATATTAAAAAAAAACTAAATTTCAATAGTTGCTTTACACCGTTTTACAAAGCTTTCATTAAATCTTAATAGTTTCCTGAATTTTTCATTCCCCCCATTCATATTTTTATTATCATGCACCTGCACAGACTCTATCCTTTTTTTTCTTAATGTCTCGGATTGATAAAGAAATGCGCTTTTCCCAAGGTCACGAGCTCTCCTCGTCGTTTAATGCTCGTAAAAACTTGCGGGACAAGAATGGGAAAGATATGCTCTCGCACGTAAATGAAAGATGATATGAAACTTGAAAAAAAAATGATTAATGCAAACGCGTACGTAAACCTGTCAGTTTCATTATTTCTTCATTTTTTTCTCTCGGTATAACAGCTGTACTGCGCTCGTGACGCAGAGTCGAATCTGTGGTTTATTATTATCAAATAGCATTAGATTAGTCATTTGTGGAAGTTGTTTTAGTGACATTAGTGTAAAAAAACAAATAATCACTAGTTTCGTCTGATAAAGAAAAAAAAAACGATTTTTTACATTACGCCAATCTTCGATATTCAGATTACTTTTTTTCTGCTCAGCACTAAAAGATAAACTTTAGTATTAACTAAATTTTCAAGGTGATGATTATATTTATCGCAACTACTCAATTTTATCAAAACTCAAAAACATTTTGTTAATAATAACTCGAACTCTTCTATTAAAATCCTAAAGTCATGCAATGGCATTGCACAAGTAGAGAAAATCGTTGGGCTCAACTGACTCTACATGTGACTGTCTTAATAACGATGTAGCAGAACAAGTTTTTGAAGAAAATCCTCATTCTTATTCATCAACTCTGCTTGCAAAGTACTAAAAGTTTCAAACGAGTCACAATGAAAAGTGTTTTCTTTCTTTTTTATTTAAATACAGGTTTTCCAAATGTCTCGTAAATTTTACGTAAATAAAAACTTTTTTTATTTCGATGTATTTCCCGTATTCTTAATTAAAAATAAAAAAAAAATAATCTTCCCGATTGATTAAAATTTTGTCCTTAAGAAAAGCAAAACAAAAAATTAGCCAAAACCCAATGAAAAACCGTGCGTTTAATCTTCGTAATTTCATTACATCAGAGAGAGAGTTTGAAATACGCATAATTTGCATAATTCAGCGAAGAAATTTCTTTTTCTCATCAGCATACTAAAACCGACAAAAGAGCCCCCCTGGCTTTGCATTTTAATTTTCAAATGTCGGAAGGTCCCTTGAACCATCTTGCCTTCTGACTTGGAAAAATAACTGCAATTCCATTTTATACTTGTTTAATTCAATCCCGTACGTTAAAAATAAAAAAATATTCCTCCCACGGAAAACAAACAAAAACTCAAAAACAAAGCCTAATAAGCCTTTGAACGAAAACTATTCGTCACAATCCAAGATTGATCTCTTCCTCCTTGCGGCAAAGTAAAAGCCACGCTACATCGTATTATTCCGTCTGCGTCGAGAAGACGCGCGTTATCCTCATAATTTGACAGCTAAGAGAGCCACTACTAGGCTTGTTTTTCTCGGCTAGCTCGATTTCCTCGTATTTATCCTAACGCAGCCGTACACACATCCTTCGGATGAGTTTACCGATCTCGAGCGCGCTTGATCCCCCTCCTCTAACCGAGCTCTCTCTCTCTCTCTCGCGCGCAATAAAAATCAGGCTACGCTCGGCTAGCAGCTTTAGTATTTCGGTGCCTGCCTCCGCTTAAACTCCGCGAGTGGACTTTCTCTCTTTTCCAGCATAAGAGAGCCCCGTGTTGTTGGACTGGTTACTCGTGGCCGAGCAGCGAATTTTGCACGGAGAGCAAGTAAGTGAAGGGGCCCGCCTCCCGTACTCGCCTCATACGCCTCTCTCGCTCTGGTTTATTTAGCAACGATGATACGAAAACATTTCGCGCCTTTCTCCCCGGCCAATGATCATCGATTTTTCCGTCCAACGCTCGCTAATTCACCGCGACCAATCAGAACCAATAATCCCTCGTTGAGGATCCTCCGTCTCGTACGTATAAACACAGTTACGCAGAAACGCGGACTAGTGTGCTCGTCAGCTGTTCCGAATACACGCGCACGCGCGCTTTTCGCGATATGAGAGAGGCAGGATAGTACACAACCGCCGGCCTCAACACTCGCTCCGCTAACCAGGCCTCCGATAAAACTTGTACAGCCGATCCTGCGCTAGCTGCACTTTTCTCTCTCTCTCTATCTAACGTTCCGATCCCGCGCGTATACTCTGCTCCGCCGAGCGTAAAGCGCAGTAGTCCGCTGTTACATATACTAGACCATGGAGTACGGAAAAATACGTGAGTACACGGAGTTTTAGAGAATATATCCTTTATTTCCTTGTGATTGTGATTGTTTGTGTTTATTCTTGTGAAATCCTCCAACTCCTTCTTTCTCTTCTTGATGCTGTATTCTATTTTGTGTTTTTTTTTCTTAGGAGGGCATGTTTTAATCATTACCGAATATCCAAAATTAATTATAAATTTGTCGAGGTTGAAGAGTAGCGATTGCGAGATAAGCTGGAACTCGCTCTCTCTATTTCTGTGTATACAAACAATCGATTGGCACTGTCACGTTTCATGGACGTACGGTCGGGCATTTATTAACAAGCTTATTCGCGACTCGAGACTAACTCACTGTTGTAATTCGAATAACTTAAGTTCTCTATCAAGGACGCCAATTGAACCTTATTTTTTAATAATTATTTATTTTTGTTATTGGATCGGTATCCAACGAAATTTGTAGTATTTATTCTCTTCGATTTCCCTAGATTGTTGATTCTACAAATTAAAGTTTATTAGCCACAAATCGTTATAGTAGTCTCGAGAAAAAAGAACCGGTAGGCCCCGAACGCACACAGACAAACGCCGCAAGAGCGACGAAATTTTCCCCAACAGCTTATACGCGCAGAGGCTCGGACGCGCGATTTATCTTTTCTTGAATCAACACGCGTTCAACTGTGTACTTTAGATTTAAGAGTCCGTTTGAAGTGTTTAAAGTGTCTAAACGCGTGTCGAACAACATTTGCCGTTCAAACAGCAAAGCACTTGAAGAGCCGCGTCGGCTAGAGCGAGATAGAGAAAAAAAGAACAACACAGAGAGCATCTCAATCCATCAGTCGGACTTGCACTGAATTTTTCAATTCGCCTAATAACGATATTCATTCCAAACATCTCCGTATCACATTTGGAGAAAGAAAAAAGAAACGAGGCGTACGTTAATAAACGCCGAATCATTTCATCAGTTTCTTGCACAAAAGCCGTCTGCTCTCCCTACACAGGCCGAATCCACTTGGCGACCTTCTCTTTAAAAAAAAGGTCACGCGACGACCTTCCCTCCAGCCGTCGCTTTCGTACGGCGATTCGAAGGAGAGAAGAAGAAAAAAGAAGAAGGCGCTCTCTTAATAATCTCGGTTTATCGAAGCGACAACTCCATAAAGTCCAGCGTTCGTTTGGCAATCGAAGCAAATCCCGCGGCCTCCAGGCAATACCGGTTCTCCAACGCCGGAAAAGCCGGCAAGGAAAGGCACATCGGTATTTCGGGCGAGCCAGCTGGAGGGGCGCTATAGCACGTTGTTGCGGTACACACTCGTGTCCGGTTAGTTGCCGAACTGACGTTCTACGGTCTATATCCTCTCGCTTACCGTGAGGTTTACGTGGATTGAAATTCGATTTGCGATTCGACTGGCTTTTTTTTATTGGACGTTATATGCGGCTAGAGGTTGTTTCTGCTTCTTGCTCGTCTCCGCATTGATAGTTTAATTATATCGGCGGCAAAAGAGGCGAGTGATTAATTTCTCGGTTTTTGCGCGACGAGACGCCGAGAGGAGAGAGAGAGGACGATCCGTGTCGCCAGGACATGATATATGCAAATCAGGTACACGTACGCGTGACAAGTAGTTTGCCAAGCTGATTTTTCGATTCGACTTTATCTTTTTCTCGCCGATATTGCGGAAATTGAATAATAATGAAAAAAAAAAGAGAAACGCAAGTCCAGCGCGAGGTCCAGCGAGCGTCCAACAATTGTCCCCCTTCCCTCGGTAAACAAGCACATCTACGGCGCTCCATTCGCCGGGGTTTTAATTCGTCAACGAGAGCGATTGATTGCAGTTCCGTTAAGGCTCTCTCTTTTAATCATATCCCCCAACGCAAATATTTGAACTCGGCATTTCAATCGATCGGCCGCCAATATTTCCAATCTCGCCGCCGATAAACTGCTCGCCCTCTCTCTCTCTCTCTCTCTCTCTCTCTCTCTCTCTCTCTCTCTCTCTCTCTCTCTTGCGACTTCTCGCGTTCGATTTTCTCCTCTACAGCGCGCTGAACGACGTATAGCCAAGGAGAGATGAAAAATGGAGCGCCAGGTGGTTCCGTCGGGAAATTTAACGGGTGGACCCGGAGGGGGAGAAGGAAAACTTTTCCGAGTCTCGTTTCCCCTTGGCCTTTTTTTTCTCTAAAGTCCCGTGGTTTCGAAGATGAACGAGAGAGCCTCTCCGCAAGTCGTTTCTGTTTTTATTGCCGTTCTCCCCCCCCCTCCACTATCATAGAAGAGTTGAGATTTCATTGGTAATCGAGCGTAGATCGAGAGAGCTTCAGCGACCTTGGCTCAAGGCGAAGCCATCACGTGGATTATTTATCAGTTGGAATCGCGAAAAAATTCATTTAGTCATTTCTGCGCTCTCCAGCAGACCGATAGCCGAGGTTCTTGGCTCTGGGTCATTTGACGAGACTCTCGTTGAGGATACACGTGAAAATGATGATAGTACACTTATCAGCTCGTTGATTCTAAGCTAGATTTACTATAGCACTGAGGGCCGGGGGGGATGGAAAGGGGAAAGGGTAAATAAGGGGGAAACGCTTTGCCAAGCGAGTTCCGAGTAATACAAGACTTGATAGACGTAGAAAGGTTTGAAATACACGTGTACATCGATTGATTAGATCTCAACGATTTCACCAATTTCTTTTTCCTCGACGATTCTTTTCCTGTTTGTATAAAATTGATAAAATTTGCTGCTTTATTTTTTTTTCTTGTTCCATTAGTCAAAGTCTCCGCAGCTTTTGTTACAGCCTTACCGAGATATAGATTATCTTGTTTATTGGTCTAGAAGATTTTATACGTCTCTGAGGTCGTTGTCTGACCCGGAGCGGAAAAATTTTTATTATGCAAACGCGAAGACACACAGACACTGGTTACATGCTTAAACTAGATATATACCGCGTGGAAATTATAGAAAAAACAATTTGATGACGAGAAGAAAAATATTCAAGCCGGTAGCCGGTCTCTCCGTGCTTGAGATCACCTTGATTTTTTTTTTGTCATCCCCGCGCGTTCATTTGCATTCCGCCTCTTTTCTTGTTCGTTTTCTTTTTCCTCGTATAATGACGAAAATAATTCAATTAGCACTCGGCTTTTATTCAGCGCGCTATTAGTTCTGTTTCTTCCATTAAACGAACAAACAAGATCGTGAGTTTGTTTTTCGCGAAAAACCCGCGTACGGGTTTCAATTCGCCCGAGAGAAAAAAAAATGAAGAACGAAAAGCATCGACATATATCGCGTGCAAACGTTAAAATACATTAAAAACTAGCCGCAGCTGTACCGCGTAACCGCTATTGACAATTTATATTCCGTTCGCCGAGAGAGCGGGTAAATTATTATTTTTTTTTTATATCTATATACACGCGCGTAAAGAGTCGCGTCATAATTTATTTGAAGCAAAAATAAATCGCTTCCGAGTAATCGATGCGCGCCAGCGGGAATACAAATGCCCCCATTTGACTTGTTTAATCAATCAATTTCGAGTCTTATCCGCGCCTATGAAATAATCGAGTGCATGTCTCTCGGTTTTATCGCTTTTGCCCAAGCTTATCATCGGCATTCTACAATTACACTTTGTACCAGTGTCCCCGGGAGCCCCGCTCATTACACGCGTAATACCTTGACCGTTTTATCAAGCGGCATTTATACATCAACTAAATTTCATTGACCATCGATCACCACCTCTCCCCTTTCTCTCCAGCCATCCACATTTCCCATTAACATGCTCTCTCTCTCGCTCTTTGTAAAATCGTCCAAGCTGAAAAATCTCGCGTGGCCCGGTTAATTTCCTCGGATCGTCGATTTCGTCCCCCTGGCCATTTTTCATGCGAGAAAGCTCTCTCTCTCGCCAATATTCCACCGCTCGAGCACATAACTCCCAGCTCGCTTTTCCAATTTCTCCCTATAACGCTTTTGCAGCGAAAGCTCTCTCTAGGCCAGCAGCCGCTCCTCATACGGTTGACCCTCGAATAACGCTGGTACACTTTAAAATGGTCCTATTTATTCATGAGCTTTTTCGAAATTGCCCTCTATCTTTCTCTGCATTTTTTATTCTCCTATTTTTTATTTTTCCTTTTTGGAAAATCGCTCCTCGTTTTATATTTAGCCCCCCCCCCCCCGGCTGCAAGTGAAATGGCCGGCGTTAATTTAGCCGCGCTTAATTTGTTTCGGCTTTTGCCCGCAGCTCTATTCGTTATATCGGATATCGGTGAAGAAAGAGAGAGAAAGTTTTTCACATAAATTCTTGAGAGAGCTTTTATTAAATCCGTAATCACGAAGAAAACGGTTATGAAATACTTATCGCGCGTTTTATTATTACACTCGTTTTATTTTTTCGTTCACAAATTTGACAAAAAAATTCTGATTGTAATCTAATCTGTTACGACAAGGACGATTGTCGTTTCATCGCTGGATTTCTTAAATTAAATTCGGCCGGTTGAGGAATGCGTTAACTAAAAGAATTAAAACACACACATACGCAGACACAAGCTTGCTATTGTGAGTGTATTATCATACGTATCATTTCGTAACGCGTATATCGACGTAAAAATGAAATTAAAATTTTTTCATGCTCCGCACATTTGAATTATCGCAAGAAAAAGCCGTCCGGCAAAGAAAAAACCCCCGTGCAAAAAGTATAATCATTGCATTAGGCGAACAAGTCGCGCGCACGTCCATATCTTTGGTAATCCAAAAAAACTTTAATTGACCATATAAATCACGCGTGTTTTCCTCGAATACGGTATGCACGTCGTCTCATTATTTCGATGTTACATTAACGATTTTCCAATAACTTGATCATTAACCACAGGTAACACTTGAAAGTCAAAATTCTCGAGATATCTACGTGGTCATATTGAAAATTCTCAGCCGGGCGGAATAACGAAAAAAAAAGAAATAGGTCAGCGGCGATCCTCAAAGTTCCCTCTCTCTCTCTCACACGTCTCGCGCGTTGCATATTAAATCGCGTCGTCTCTGATTCACCGCCGCCGTCGCCTCTGACTTATTGCACGCCGAGAAAGAGGAGCTGGAAAAGCTCGGCCGCATATATATGCCTCCCATTCGTCTGCCGCCCTACCCCCCTCGTTGCAAATCATCCGCGAGTGCGTATGAATTTTATCCCTGCGAGACGACCTGAGTCACGTAGTGTTCTTGACACGACGAGAGAGAGTGTGTCCCGTACGCCAGCGGCGAGTCAATTAATTGGCCAGTAGCCCAGGAGAGGCCGCGTCTCCCTCGTGTGTATCCTTCGCAGGATACTCGCGGTCCACTCGACCTCATAAAAAAAAGAGAACCCTCGAAGCTCGAACGCCCCAAACGTTTGCTTTGATCTAGAAAAGTCCTCATTAGAAAGCAGCAGTGGCAATAACACAGGAGGCCGAGAGCGATAAGCGCACATATTGTATACAGATAAAATTCGGTGCTTCGTATATGTACAGAGGAAGGCTGCAGTCACCGAATCGGACTCAGCGAAGAGCAAACGGGAGAGGAGGGGGGGGAGGGATGGAAAAGGAAAAAAAAATGTGTGCGTGCGAGAGAGAGAGAGAGGAGTACGCTGTGGGATAGCGTCATCGCTGGCTTTTATCGCGGCCCCGCCAGCGAAAAAAAAAGAGAGAAACTCTCCTATGGAGAAGCGCAGAGGAGGGCAGGGGGGGAGCATGTATAGGAGTAAGAAAGAGATAGAGAGCCGACAACGCGCTGCGCTTTTCTTTCTCGCTCTCGCACTCTAGCGCGAGAGCGATAAAAGCGTCCTGACCAAGCGACGATTCGGCTAGTAAGCCCCTCGCTCTCTGTCCAGCTTCGCGCGCTCTCGCGTCTGCGGTTCCGATACACGGCTCTGTCTCGTATTACGGCCGATCATCATGATGGTCCAGACGGCTCTCTATCCCGAAGGTAAATAACTACCGAGAGTAATAATCGTATTCCAGCAGGTTCGTAAGTTTGGGGTTTGACGATTAGCGGCGGAGGCTTTTTAGTTTGATGGTTTTGTAATTGTGTCTTGTCGTTTCCCTTTTACGATAATGAATTTCGACTGGTCATAAAGTACAATCGCTTGTGAAAAACAGAAGCCAAGTGCCGAGCTTGCAAATGTATATCAATCGACATGAGTGCGTGCCGTCAGATAATCGTTATCGAAACATTCTTCCAGCGCGCAGTCTAGTTCGTAACAAACGCGGCTCGTCGCGATAAACGCGTTTCGGGAAGCACATTTAAATATAAAATAATATTAAAATAACGCTAATTGTAACTGTTTGACCGCTAACGAGGGACAAAAGTACAAATAATCACATCGAAACTCAGAGCAGTCAAACCTCACTTGCCCGTCCCCCCATAAAACAATAAAATAAATTCAACTTACATCAGGCCCGTTCATCGCAATACGAAGTCTTGAAAAACTTGCAGCAAACAAAGATAGTAACGTCCTCAGCAGGAAGCGAGCTTAAAAAGCGAGAGCTACGAAGGCTCGCGTCCGTTGGTGACGAGGACACTGCGCTCTCGTGCGCCGAACTGCAGCCGCGAATGCAGTTCTCGGTTATCGCTTGTTGTGCTTTTCGCGCGGCTTATCACAAAGAGCAACTGATCCGCCAAGGCTTTGCGCGAGCGTAGAGAGACGTGCGCCTGCGTCCAAGCAGGTGGTCGTAATTTAATAAATGTTTTGACGAGGGGGGGGGGGAGAATAAAATTGAAAATAAAATCGATCGTTATCTTCCCGAGATGACTATAAACAAATCGTTGATTAATGAAATTCTGTTTCAGGCACGATGCTGACGGACATGGAAAAGCTCCCGTCCATCAAGCTCGGGGACTTTTCCCTGGAGCTCGAGGTCGGAGAGCCAAGCGCCGAGATCCAGGAGGTCGCTCGTAAGGAGCTCCGCGAGAGCCCCGAGCTCCAGAAGCAGGCCGTCGAGCAGCTGAGGAAGCTGCTGGAAGGTATAATTTTGTCCCCCAAAGCTTTCACGTAAAAATGTTTCTCTCCAACTTAATCAACGTATGTGTACTTTCGCAGCCGAGCCGGATCTAAAGTGTCCCCTGGACAACGAGGTCTGGCTGATAAGGTTCCTGCGGCCGTGCAAGTACTACCCCGAGTCTGCGCTTAAGCTCGTGAAGAACTACTACAGCTTCAAGGTGAAGCACGCGAACGTCTACGACGGCCTGAAGCCGAGCAACGAGCGCAACATATTCGAGCACAACATACTCACGGTACTGCCGAATCGCGACCAGCACGGCCGGCGCATCCTCATAATCGAGCTCGGCAAGAAGTGGAAGCATCACGAGGTCAATCTCGACGAGGTTTTCAAGGTGCCTATATCTCTTTACCATCCCCCTCTCTAACTGTTCGCAATACCTCCATTTCTAATTTGCTCCCGTGCCAATTTCAAGGGCTGCGTACTGTATCTCGAGGCGGCGATGCTCGAGCCCACCTCCCAGATCGCCGGGGCCATCGTCATCTTCGACATGGACGGCCTGTCGCTTCAGCAGACGATGCAGTTCACCCCGCCGTTCGCCAAGAGGATAGTCGACTGGCTACAGGACTCGGTGCCCCTGCGCGTCAAGAACATCCACATCGTCAATCAGCCCTACGTATTCAACATGGTATTCGCCCTGTTCAAGCCCTTCCTCAGGGAGAAGCTCAAGAGTAGGGTAAGCGTTGTCACCCCTTTTTTGTTTCGCTATATACGGATATATCTGTACTGCGAATTGGAGCGTGAATTTATAAACATTCGAGACTCGATAATGAACCATCGTTTCTCGGTATACGAAGCTTTCGTGGACTTTCGATTGCCTTGTTGTTTATATTCGCAATAACATACGCGTCATAAATGACACACTTTTTTTCTCTTCCGCCGATAATATACTCGTTCTTTCTTTTTTATCTCGCGAAAGATAATCGCGAGAGAAAAGAAAAACATGATTTTCTTTCGCTTCTAAAATTGAGCAACGATCGCGACGTGTGTCTCTCTCGCCTACGTTTACAATCGATCAAATCTAAAATCACTGATTTTTTACAGATCGTCTTCCACGGCAAGGACCGCAAGTCCCTGCACAAGTACATATCACCAAAGTGCCTACCCGAGTGCTACGGCGGCAGCTTGCAAATACCAAGGGTAACCGGTAGCCAGTGGCTCGAGCTCCTCATGCTTTGCGACAAGGAATACGAAGGTAATGCCTCTCTATCTTCCAAACTTACACGCTTATGACTCAAGCCACTGTATGATTAACACGAAAAATTAACAACTTTCCAGCGATCAACTCGTACGGCTGCAAAAAGAAGACATAAAAAGCTTGCGCAAGTCTCGCCACGGCCAAGGGCTCCGAAGCATCGAAGAGAGCGAGCCCCTCTCGAGCCCGGCCTCCGTCGTTCTCCGCTACAAAGTATTCCTCCGAGGAGGCCCATAATCAGCGACGAGAGGCGCTCGCGATGCTTGGGGTACACCGAGGCTCGCCGTCCCGGCGACGGCGTCGGCTCATTCCTGTAACACATTCCGAGTATTCGGCTCTGGGATGATCGGTCGTTTGAGAGAAGCTAAAACGATTGTCTCTTCCTCTCTTTGTGACGCGTAAACAGCGGATATAAACGCGCCAACGGCTGTTGTTATTGTTAAACGTAGATGTAGAGCGTCCTTTTTTAAAAAAAAGAACATAAATTTCTTGACATTTGCATTCCCTTGATTGTCGATCGAAGACAACGAAATAAGAGAGAAAGAGAGGCAGAGAGATGGATGTATTCGAGTGTGTGCGCCTACGTCAGGTGGAATTTGACATTGAATCGTAAAGCCGGCCGTGCGTGCAATACCAACCAAGTGCACGTTATGGAGGCGCGTTGCGCGCGGAATACGGGAGCAGCCCTTGATGTCAATTACTGTGTAGTTATAGGCCGCGGTTCTCTGTTTGTTTGTTTTTTTTTGTCTTTTCCTTTTTTTTACGCATTGATCAATTATTATTTTTTATCGCTACTACAACCATTGCTACTTTTACCAATTTATTATTAAATATTATGATACGTACCCCAGTAAGGCTGTAAGTTAATTTTAAGTTTTAAATTTTGTGGTAAAACATTATGAGATAAACAAAACAAAAAAAAAGAAGAAAAAACTACTCGTAGAACAAAAAAACAACATTGGTTTTATTACATCTCCGACCTTCACCCACATATATGCAGTCAAATATCACAATTGTAAAGTGGCGTTCCGTTTGGCTGTGCTCCGGTTTCATACCTTTTAATGATAATCCCTCGCGCAAAGAATCTTTATTATTTACATCAAAGAGGTTTTTCTTAAACTAATATTTTCTTTAAAAAAAAAAAACATTTAAAAAAAACAACGAATTTTCCCTGAAACAGCCGTAACGGCTTTACATAAACCTTACAACTACAAAAAAAAGAAACAACACAAGTCATTGCACTTGATTCTCTCTCCACCTAAAGCTACACATCCTTTATATAACCGTACCTAGCCATTTCTGTAAAAACAAACAAAAAGCCAAAAAAAAAGAGGAAAACAAAGAAAAGATAAATAAATCTCGGGCGTACTGAAGCATCAGCAAAACTAAAAGCTTGTACTTGCCACGAAAGTAATCGTCGAAAAGGCAGGAGTACTTGTAAAGACCCTCGAAGTCCACGAAATTTTCAATGTCGTAGTTGCCGCCGTACTTGGTCGGCAGGCACTCCGCGTCAAAATGATTCAGTATCGAGGCGGTGTCCGTGCCGTGGAAGTACAACCTCTCCTTGACTTTTCCCTAAAGACAAAAAAGAAAAACAATGAAAATTCAGGTTTAAAAAAGAAAATTTGAAATTGAAACATTGCTGGTACCTTTATGAACGGCTTGAAAAAGGCAAAGACCATATTAAAGATGAATGGCTGATTGACTATGTGGATGCCCGAGAGCCGAGAGGGCAGGCATCTCTCGACGAACTCGACGACCGCCGCGGCGAAGCTCGGGGAATAGTACGGCACCTGGCTAAGAGACATGCCCTCCATGTCGATGATCGTCTTGATGCCCGAGACCTTGTGCGCAAACAATAACCCAAGAGCTTTCGTTAGAATCGTGTGCCCCCTGAGCTTGCGCGAACATATATACCTGTGAAACGGGCTCGTTCGTGTTGATACTAAGAAAGAGCAGGATACCCCGGAACATCTGATTCGCGCTGACCTTCTTGGGATTCCACATCTTGCCGGCGCGTACGAGGATGATGCGACCTCCATCTACGCCCCGCCTCGGCAGGGGGATTACCGTGCCGGCGGTCAGGACCGCCTGCTCGTTACTCGGCACCAGCTCCTTGAAGAACTCCGGATGCTTCTGCTGGTACTCGTAGTAGCGCTTCATCTAAGCCAGCGGAAAATTCGAGCTTTTATATTCATGCCGATCTCTCGCTCGCGGTGAAAGCGCATTTCATTAGCATATCGACTGCGCGCGAGCTTAACCGCGCGCAGAGAGAAAGAGAGATCGACGATTTTAAAAGCGAGGCTTTTGCGTGTGCCAGACCTACCAGTTTGTAGGCGCTTTCTGGGTACCATTTGCAGCGCCGAAGGAATTTCTGCAGGAACTCGATTTCCAACGGCACGTAAAGCTCCTCGTCCTCTGGGAAAGCAATGACAAAAAATTTTGTGACTTATTAGCTGTGGCAACGATGTCGCGAGCTCGTGACTGCGCGCGGCTGATCGATGCGAGTTTGCAATTCGCTCTTTGCAAAACGCGCACAATTGTAAATGCGCGCGACTTTTGCTCCTCGGACGTGGGGCAAAACTACAATAAGAAAAGTTTTTCGCGAGAGCTTTAATAATTCATGCGGAGTTAAACAATAGGTAGCTCGGCGATTTTAATAGCGCGAAGAAAAAAAAGGAAAAGAAAAATGAAAATTATCATTCCGGGGGGAACTTTTTGACCCAGTTGTCGTACGTTTATAGCGCTTATCAATTCTGCAAACGAATTATCCTTGTACGAAAGGAAAATTCGTAGCGCTATACATAGTTGCGTCGCCCGAATCTATAACAGAAATTCGTATTATCTACTGTGTTCTCCAACCCTATTGGCCTCTAGGTTTTTACACTGTCGCCTTATTCGCCAGCACAAAGAAAAGCCGTATTTTTAAATTCAAATCTCCCCCGGACGCTCAATAAAGACAGAGAGATTAAGATAATGAAAATTCATAGCTCGTCAATTAACAATCGCATCACAGAAACGTTGAACGTTGCCATATTCTCATCACCCGAAGAAATAACATGTTTATCCGCGATATCAAGCCAAACGATTCTACGCATCTTTCCGAATACATCGGCGATAGCAGTGTAATCCGATTTGAATCATCAAGCTTATCGACTCGGTTACGAGGAAAAAAGAAAAAAAAAGAAAGTGAGAGGCTCTGACCTCCGAGTAAATCACAGAGTGTCTTAAACGACTCCTGGACGACCTCCGGCGTCTCCCTGAGCTCTCGCACTGCCTTCTCCTGAATAGCCTCGTCGAACTGCTCGATGGGCTTGAAGGTGATGGGC